>JAHLJT010002406.1:108520903-108751560 GCA_031308135.1 Acheta domesticus | reverse complement strand
TCGGTGTTCCGCCATCGCAAGTTCAGTCTTTTCATGGGACTATCAATTTTGAAGAAAATTGGCTGAACGGTTTAGGCGCTAGCGTTGACCACAACAGACAGACGAACGGCGCTTTGCCTCAATCGAGTTTTCGGAATCAAGAAGCAACAAAACAAGGATATTGGCTACACCACGTGTTAGAGGATATTTTTTCTAAATTTAGCAACAGGTTTTATCCTCTTTTTCGTTACCATACCCCAGCTATAAGAGTTTTCTGGCAAAAATTCGCCGTTTTCCGGCGCACGATAACACAACTTTCTCTTCTTACGAAGTATTCGTAAGGTGAGAAAGTAAA
Organism: Acheta domesticus; assembly: GCA_031308135.1. Lineage (NCBI taxonomy): Eukaryota > Metazoa > Arthropoda > Insecta > Orthoptera > Gryllidae > Acheta > Acheta domesticus. The sequence goes on along the minus strand of JAHLJT010002406.1, from coordinate 108,751,226 downwards.
AATCAGGTATTTGAATGAAAATGAGATCTGTACCATTTGCTTTTTTTACACTATTCGATGCACAAGGTTTAATGCAAAAATTTGAAGCCATTATTGAGAAAAATTTGAAAATGTCAATGTATCATCTTAAGTACCTACAATCAAAATTTCCGTTTCAAATTCGCAGGACCTCGAGTTCGTTCTGATCGTTCGGAGAATACCCATTCTGAAGAAAATCGTCTGAACGATTTAGGCCTTGGCTTGGACCAGACGAAAAGACAGGCACAGACGTTTTGCCGTCAATTAATTTTTCCATATCAAGGAGCCACAAAACACGGATTCGGACTGCACAATGTGTTTGAACAAGTAATTTACTACATTTAGGAACACAATTTATCCTTCTTTTTGTCACCAAGGCCTGGGCATAAGAATTTTTCTGTCGAAAAACGTTGTTTTTTCCCATAGCATTACAATACGCCAGAAAGTAAAATTAGTAGTTTACGCGCCATTTTTGCTTAAATTGAATGGAATAAAAAATATTAATAATAGCCCCATATTTTCTTAATTTGGACGTGATTATTTTCCTTCAAAACAAAAATTTATTTACTTTCAACTCGAATTAAGTTATTTACTTTGCAAGGAGATATGAATCGTGGGAACAGTGGGGGAAAGGGGAATTTTTGTTTGTAAGAAAGGACCCTCGTGGATCTACTGCCCTAGGACCTTTGTTTTCTCTGGTGTCAAAGAATACAAAAAAAACTTTAACAATTTCACAAAACTCTTGCAATGTTGCGAAAACACAAAATGAAAGGCACACACTGACCAAGCGATGCTACCTGACTAACACAGCAAGAAAAACCAAATTAATGTAACATTGCAGAATGTATTGAAAGGTTACGAGGCACACATGGCTGGATTTTCCAACCCAGACCACTCTCACAGCACCACAGCTCCTCCAAATTACACAGCTGTCTAGTAGAGGGTCTCAAATGCAGATAGCAAGAAAATGCCTTTCACCGCCGTGGATGCTTCACGCTCAAGGTCCACCATAGCCCCTTCCGCTTGGCCCACACTCCACCAGCGATCTCTCCCGCTGTCCGCCGGCCTCTGGCCCCGCCCCGGGTTCAGACCCCGGGCAGGGCGCAGGGGGGCGGGCAGCCGGCTAGCCGGCGGAGGGGCGGACGTAGGCGGGGGAGATACGGGCGGCGACGGCGTGATGGTGGTGGTAGCGGCGGTGACGGTGGTGATGTCGACGTGACGTCATCGGTGTCGGCGCCGAGGGTAGCTGGTTGCAACCTGGCGGGCGGCGGCAGAACCGCCACATGCATCGAGGCGCGGGGAAACAATGATCAATTAATGTCTTAATTCATTCATTAATTGATTGGTTGTTGATTGATTTTTTTAAGTGGGACGCGCGAACTTTGGAGTTGGCGCCCCCATAACACACTGGTGTAGCATGGAACTCCCATAATTTAGCGGGAGTACCACAAAGAGTGCCCAGGTGGGCGGAAGTCGCAGGAACTTGTCCGCGCCGACCAAAATGTGCTAACACTGGGCGCCCCGGAAAATTGCTGAAAACATTTTTTTTCTTTTTTCTTTTTAATTCTGGATGGTTCCAATAAATTCTAGATATTCTACATAGTTGTCTGGATCAGAAAATATTTTGTCTACTTTAGTAAGAATTTCAAAATTGATCTCAATTTCCTGATTCTAATCTTTTTAATAAGTCTGTGCTCTAATACTGAGATTTACAATACGTCGTTATTATTCTTTATGAAACATGCATTGAGTCTACTTATTTCTATTGCATCGAAATGAATGATAGGAATTCCTAATAAAATTAATATAATATTTCCTTCAATGTACCACGAATTCTAACATCATTATATAATTTTGAACTTGATACGAATTCATTCAGTACTTTATATTCCTTAGTTTGCTTGGATGAAGCGTGTTGATAAATCGAATAGTTCAATAGATTTTCATAGGTTTAAGTAAATTAGTAAGATTCAAAAGCAAATATAGAAAATAATGACTATTAAAAATCTCAAAAGAAGGCCAAACGTAAGACAATGTTGTTAAGATTGCAGGAACAAGAACTCGAATGGTAAAAAAGGCAAAGATAAATCAAAGTTGAAGTGATAACAGAAACAAAACAGAAATAAAATGATGCAAAGGAAATGGGTAAGTACATAATAATGTATACAGAAGTAGAGGAAGAAGAAAAAGCAGTCTCCGGAGAGGCCATGTCAAAAGATTTTAATTAAAAATCTAGAGGCTCATAGACACCACGTACTTTCTCGCATGATCGGGAATAGTTACGTTTATTGATTATTAGTAAGGCCCGAATAATTATGTACTAAAAATTAGGAAATATGTATGTGTATTATAATGTATAGAAATATGTACTAAAAAGTAAAAAATATGTAACACTTTAATTATTATATCAATTACTTTAATAAAATACTTTTGCTTAAATATTGATCTGTAGACTTAATAACTCAAAATTAAAACACAATACTCCTCATAATTCTGTTATTTACAATGATCGTGTAACAATGAGAAACAAATATTTGTTTGAAATACTTAGAAATGAAATTTTTCCTATTATCTGTTCGAGGGCCTCGCACCGACTAAGTGTTCCACTTCGCACGAAGTTACTGGTGCATATTTACACTTTGTCCCAACATGTCACTGTTCAATGCTATTCACGGATTAGGGAACAAAAACAATGGTGGTTGATACATAATCAATTGACTCTTAGCACAAATTCGCTTTCTTCAATGATTTTCTTACCCAAGACGCTATCGCTAGACTTCCCTGAAAAGATTCACCGAATTTTGCCTTTGGAAAGTCTGCGTTACCACAAGGTTTGTACCAATAGCCGTAAATTATTTTCTGTCCTTTTCTTATCCAAAAGCTGCACTGCCACATCATGATTTTACTTGAAATGTTCACCTCACAGAGATACTTTACAAACAAGGGTTTAGGCTCGCGTGTAAGAAACGGGAAAGAAATATGTCAATGGCGCTTTCCGAGTTGCTTTGGTGCGTGTAATTTTTGGCGAAGGGTATTAAGGTCAAGGGAGACCTCTGGAAAATGCGTCGTGGGCGCGACTTATCGCCTACTAGACATCATTTTCATACACCAACTTCCTTTCCAAGCAGTATTTTGTTCTCTGTTATACTTGCGCTGAAATCTATAGATGTGTGATTTCAGTGTTTATAGACACTGAAAGCTTGGGAGTGCAAAACGCCTTGCCCTCTACCTTTTGTAAGATATTGCGCGCTGCAATCAACATTTTTACGCGATGCAATAGCGTCAATTTATAGAGGAGGCTGTAGAAAAATTGTGTTTGACAATGCTGAATTGTTTGTCTTGGTGATTCCTTATCAAAAGCATATAGGATAAATTAAGAATTATACAAAAAGAATTCAGAAAAAGGAAATGTTAAGAATATTTAAAAATATGTACTTTTGAGTAAAATATGTAAATATATGTACTATTGGGTAAAATATGTAAATATATGCACTAAAAGTCAGCGTTTTTAGGCACTAATCGACATGAAACGTAAATATATCGTGGGTTTTGACTTGATAGAGTTAACTTACGGAAATATGTAATTACATAATTATCCGGGCCCTAATTATTAGTTATTCTGGGCGCGTCAACCACCGAGGTAATTAGTCCCGTATGTGTAGTGCCCGTTTTTTCATCGGGAGGTGGCGGTGATCTTCCTCCCATGGATGGCGAGATCCGGCGCCGACCTACCATCGACTAGCTGGGTTTTCCTCAATCAGGTCTCTCCTACCAGCACGGCACCACCCCAGCTAGAACAAGCTCTAAGCCCTCGACCGGTCTCCCGGCATGTGTGGTAGTGTAGTGCATGTTAGTGTGGTTTGGGGGGGCGAGGTGCGGTGAGGATAGCACAAGGAAGAGTAAGGAAAGATAGCGAGCGGTCCGTAGCCCGAACGTTTGTTAGTGTGTTCGCCTGGTGTTGGTAAGAGAAACCACGGGAAACCACCGATCAGCGCAGCCGCAAGAATTCTCCTTCAGACAGCGACTGAATAGTTAAGTGAAATTTATTGTTTTTAGTACTTAAAACTCAGTTATAACTTGAAGTCCAATTAAACAAATTCGAACGAAGCGCCTATGATGCACATCTGCGTTTATTTCGATAGCTAAGAATAATAATTTCTAACTTTTAGAAATGAAGTGAACTTCAATAAATTTAACTGTTACGTTATTTGAAACATATTTTACAGAAAAGAAGGAATAATATTTCGCACAAGCTCACCTTGATTACATCGAAGTTAGCTAACAAATTCCGAATATCTTAATCATCAGCGTTCAAATCGTCTTATATAAAATAAATGTATTTGGTAGTTCTGCGTTGAATGTATTACCTATTTCCTTTCGTAGATTTTTTTTCTTAGTAAATGGTGGGAATACTAAAAATATTTAATGACTCATTATCAGTTTCTAGGAAATTATATTTCATCATCATAGAGGCTTCTGTAAATGCATTTTTCTACTGTATAAAATGTTCACTTGGCGTTTCTACTGTAGCATTTCTACTCTAAAGGGAAAGGATGAACTGAATGATGAAAGATTTTAATGCATGACATATTCCTGCAAGTGAACAAAGATTTCATTCCACCGTTTATTTACACCTACAGGAACATCCGAACTAATTCACAGATTTGTTTGTTTTTTCTTCTGATGTTACCTACCATATAAAAAATCATCAAATAGTTGTGATTTGATCCATTGCAAAGAACCCTCGCCTGGCGATGAATTCACCCTTTTGAACCTCAGACTTAGTAGGAACATGCTTCAATGAAACTAACCTTTGAGTCCCTAAAGTTTTAAAACTACACATCTAATTTAATGAAAATGTGGGACATATTAAATTTACAGTCTACAAGAGAAGGCATTTGGGCGACCTGACTTATTAACAAATATTCGGAGGACGGACTGTGCAGAAGGACTGTCGTACCGAAAGAAGGACGTCTTGTCTGTGTATTATTTTCAATTCTACGACGCAAGGAGAAGTTGCGTTGAAGTGAAAGCGTTATGAAGTCTATCCCGTACTTCCCAAACAAGTTCAATCTCGGTCAGATATGTATTCATTTTTTGGAAAAATCGGTAATTGCATATGATTTGCGGTAGTTTTCTACGAAAAAACCCGAACTATAACATTCACAATTATCATCGAACAAAACTTCGTGGAAAATAAGCATTGCATATAATTAATTTTTTAAAATACTCTTTCGAAGAATGTGGATTTACGCAAATGAATTCTCTAAATTATGTAATGTAGATAAGAAATGTTTTACATGAAATCACCAGCTCTTGAGATAAACCCAGTGTTGTTTAGAACTTACGGAAAAAACCAATATTACGATTACAACCTATCAACGCCCATCCCGACAAAAGAATAAACAAAGCTTCTGGTGTGTGCATTTGACTTTGCGCAGCCTTGCCGCAACTGACCCCACTGACAAAGCCACGCGATAGAATCCGAACGGGTGTTGAACCGAAAGGTCAGCGGGACGCAAGAGCAAGGTTCGCGATCGATATGGTATTTGAGGCGAGCTGCAGCTGCTGCGGTCAGTTGGTCATCCACTGGCAACCATGCAACTGGTCACTGTCCTCGCTGCGTTGTCCGCGCTGGTGGCGGCGGTTGGCGCCGTCGCCGAGGGTCCCCTAGCGACGGAATGCACCTGTCGGGAACACGTACTGGTGTGCGTGAACGGAAACTGGACCTCACTTCCTCCGCTCGTGCCGTGTCCGGAAGCGACTATCATCCAGCTGCAGGGCAATCTCTTCCAAGACATTCCAGCGGTCTGACCGCATTCGTGACCGTGAGCGCGCCGCATATAGATTGACTCGGCTTCCTTCAGCGTCGAAACTCAATCCTGAAATAAAGAATTTGGTGCTGAACGGACAACCAGATCTCGGAATCGACGAATGATTTTCGCTCGTTGACGAGTTTGTCAAGGTTGCGTCTGGAGAGGAACAAATTGACTTCGTTGAATTTCTTGCCGGAGCGGTGTAACCTAAGGAACCTCGACGTGTCGGGGAACGCCCTTACAAGCTTGGCAGGACCTCTCAAGAACTGCGCGGAGCTTACCGTTCTTGGGTCTCGAAAGCAACTTATCACTTCTATTCCGAACGATGTATTTCTAGAATGTCTAAACTGAAGTACCTCTATCTATTTAAGAACAAGATCGCCGCTATTCCGGATGGAACTTTGCACACCTAAGTGCACTTACTGATCTCACTCTTCAAATGAACCCGAACATACAGTTATCATCTGGTTCCTTCCAAGGACTTTCGCAACTTCAATACTTGGACCTGTCTTTCAACGAGCTTCGAAATCTGCCAGCCGGGCTTTTCACGCCGTTGCCACAGTTGCGCAAGTTGGTACTGAGCAAAAACAAGTTAACCACCCTCCCTGCGAATACCTTCTCCAACCTGAAACGCCTTGAAGTAGCTCTCCGCTGTGGGCCAAATCAAGTTGACTCAAGTGCCCCGTGCTGCAGAACTGTTGCGGCGCTTGGAAGAGTACAACTTGCTGGCCAACAGTATCGTCGCGCCCAGCGAGGAAGCCGTTCGCTCCGTGCTGAATGGCAAGACTGTCACGAAGCTCGGAGGAGCTCTCGTGCACCCTGACACCCTGCGTTGGGCGGCGGGGGCGCAGGACCTTGGAAAAATTCGTGGGCTCAAGCTGCAGGTAAATATTCCTTCTCCTTTTTCTTCTTCTTCTTCTTCTTCTTCTTCTCAGTGTTCTTTTTCTTCTTACTTTTCTGTGCGTTCTTCCTACCCATTTTATTCATCTCTTTCTTCTCTATCATGTTTTTCTCTTCTTCCCTTCATTCTCTTGTCTTCTTTTCGTTCTATTCTGTATTCATGTTTTTCTCTTTCTTTTATTTTTATAATTCCCATATCTCTATTTCTTTTCTATTTGTTTCTAAACTTTCGTCTTATTTTTTACTTATCAGTTCTTAGATGGTTTTAAGGAAGTCTATTACTCAGGTATCTTTTGCAATAAATTTACACCTAAACTTCAGGTATGTGTTAATGCATGCATACAGGCTCTTTGATACCTAGAGATCACACACTCACAATTTTTACTTTCTCGTATACGTTCGTACATATAGAGTAATATACTTATTACAGAGAAGGTAAAGTAACGCTGCGAAAACGATTTTTCGACAGAAAAACTCGTAATGAGGGACCCTAATACGGAAAAAGTTGATAAAATCTCAAATAAAATGTAGTAAATTACTTCCTCTAATAGTTATGTAGTCATATTTCAGAAATTGTGGGACTTTGATACCGAAAAATAGTTGGATTTTTGTTTTCAAAACGTCCGTCCGTCGGTCTGTGAACACCGCGTACCGACCAAACATATGTAGAATTTCTTCCAAACTGGATAATCCCCTTTCGATCTCGTTCTACTCGAAGCTTTGCGGTTTTGAAAAACATAAATTTTTGGGGGTACTTTATATGAAGACCCTGGGACATTTTCAAAATTTTCTCAAAAATCGCTACAATTTTTTTCTTTAAGCTTTTTGAAATAATAAAGTTAATTACACTTATAAATATGGATTAATACCGTTTTTTCACTGTTAACTCTAAATTTTCAAAAATTTTTAAAGTTGGAAATTTTTCGGCGTCTTCCTGCAACTATAAAGTTGAACATAGATATTTTTCTTTCAAATGAAATTTGTTCTTTCATTAAGGTCTTGCACATTTTTTTAACATTTTAGTAGCTTTCGTACAATATTAAAAAATAACAAAAACATGATTTTCTCAACAAGGCTGCAATTTTTTTTCAAAGTTACTAAAAGGTAATTCTTTGGACTCGCCTGTCAAGTCGTTAATATTTACATTAGCAGCGTTTTGTCCACATTATTGCATTTATACGTATATGCGCTTAAAATGTCTTATGTAGTTTCTGAAAGCTCAAAATATTCTGTGAAAGTGAGCTCAAAGTTCCGCGTTTTCAGAAATGTTTAAACGCCATTTTCTAAAAAACGGCTCCAATTTATTCTTCAAAGTTTTCTTACGGACAGTGCGAAACGCATGGTATAAGATGACATAAAACGCATTTTGGTGTATTCTTTTATTTCTTTTCAAAAATTACATTAAAGTATTTTTTTAAATATCTCTCACGCCTTTAATAACATATTTCCAGCGAATTTTATACATTCTGCATTTGTGAGAGGAAGTGCTTCAAATGAATTTGAATGAAATTTTTCAAAACCTCAAAGATTTCTGTGAAAAGATCTTCAAATTTCGCATTTATAGTAATGTTTAAACGATATTTTCTTAAAAACTGATCCAAAGTTGTCAACGAAAAGCTTTCACTCTTCTTTAATATTCTTAAAGTAATATTTCGATTCTACCATTAGAAAACCGAAAAATTGAGATTTTTTTTAAATATACTTTGGCGGAGATAGATGGCAGCTGGCAAGAGGATGGAGCAAGAGCGTAAGCTAGCCCAGACCAAAGAAATCAAAAACTTGCACGAGAAAGTCTGTGCCCATTCTGTTGCACCACTAGGTCACTTTCTCGCACTTTCGAAGGTATTTCTTATGAAGACAAAGTTCTAATCGTGCGCAGTAAAAGGGCAAATTTTTGACACAGAAAAAAAACTTATTACCGGGCTCTGGTATCGAAAAAGTGGATAAATCATGTTGGTATATGCAGTAAATTACTTCCTCTAACACGTAATGCAGCCAGAATCCATTTTGGGGGTCCTTGATCCCGAAAAATTGATTGCCGGCAAAAGAATGTCTGCCTGCCCTTCCGTCTGTGGTCGACGGTAAACCTATGATGTTCCCTGGTTAATCTGAACGAACTCGTGGCTTTGGGAGATTCGAACGGAAATTTTGATTTTTGGGGATACCTTACATGAAGCTTCAAAAGATTTACAAACTTTTCTCAGATGTAGCTTCAATATTTTTTATTACACTTTGTCGTCGGATAGCCTAAATGCCGCTTAAGAAAATCGTACAAGTTCATGTTCGTTGATGATGAGAACGTTTCTTAGAGCAGTTTTAGCAGAGAGAATATTCCTCAGAGCAGGGAAAATTTATAATAAAGGACATTTAAAAATGAAAGAAAAACAATTCGCACTGCGTTTTGTCTTTAAGAAATATAAATAATGTGTCATTTATGTATTATTAAAGCGTGAGTTTAAATTTGTCCCGTCATTTTTAACGAGTGACTCCTAGTTTTATATATTCCTGAATGAAATTGAATGTTTGTAGACCCGCAATTTATGCGTGTGAATTCTCTAGGTCATTACCTTCACGTTATTTCACATTATTTTCACCTCTTGGCGATGAAGAATATGCCCTCCCTTACATGCCTAATGAAAGGAAGCGAAGTGTCACAACCAACGTTTCTTGAACAGGAATACCTTTCCTCGTTACCGTCTTGCTTGGAGACGGTGTTACCAATTCACAATATCGATTCTTCGATTTGTGAAGAACCAAATCGTAGGTTCTTCGAGACACTGTCTTTGGTGTCTTCAATTTATTTCTTTTCAAATGTTGGGCTCGTATAAACACCATCGATGTATTTTGTGTCCGACACTCGAGTGTCAAATGTCGGCAACAGGGTCTCTGTGAAAACGCTGAAAAATATCCAGGGAAAGATTGCAATAAAAAGAAATCTCTAACTTCAATAATGGTATAGGGCAGCTTCGAAAAAAATGTATCTCTATCACGATAGAAATCAAAATGACGTGTAAAGTATTTGGAAAATTTAATGGGAAATGATATAAAAATTATTATAGCATTAAAAATGTATATATTAAGAAATATATTGTATTATGAAAGAAATATGATATAAAATTATTATAGCATTAAAAATGTATATATTAAGAAATATATTGTATTATGAAAGAAATATCTAACTAGAATAATGTAATTGTATGAGGGTGTCGAAAGAATTTTTTACTTGTACAGTGTTTGAAATTCCGGAGGTTTTAACAAAACCGGCCCTATGTTGTTATGTAAACTATACCCTATCCGAGGAAAACTATTAAAGAAAAAATTCGAAACCTTTATGAGAAAATTTTATTTCATTATTTTTAATTTGTTATTCAAAATTATTACACTCTAATTGACGCAAAAATTACTAGAAATTTCAAAAATAATGTATTTGATTTTAATTAAAGGTCTAATTTTAGAAAACACTTCATGAATGAAATCCCTTCAACATTGTATTTGAAGGTCAGAAAACGTTTACCATTTTCAAAATTTTAGAGACAATGAAAATTGGACATGCGTAAGTTAATGAGCGTATTTTGCTCTACCCGAGTAAAAAATAAAGACAATATTAAAGTCAATTTTTAGAAATTTTGAAAGTACCCAATAATTAAAATATAATTTCCAATTGAGGGTAGCGATTCTGCGGACAAAAGAAAACTCGTTTTTTTAATGCAGCCCTACGGCTCGGGAAGAGGAGTCTAGTCTCTCATTTAGATCAACGTGACACTACTCTTCACTTCGCTCACAACCGAGTCGTATCCTACCCCAACAAAAGCAAGGACGTAGACAGAGGTTCGCACACAGTGTGCTCTTTTCTTACACAATGGATTGGCCAAAGCCCGGGTGGAGAGACCAACCGAACCTACCTTTACGAACTTCTCTTACCCTTTTGCAAGTTGACATATTCAGTCTAATTTGTTGTGTATTTTTAATTTAAAGTAATTTATACAACAGATTTCTTTTCCCTTTTAAGGAACGAATTGACATTACCTTTAGAGTAGACAAACATTTTGATTCTTTATCGAACGACACTGTTGTTAAATCCCTGTCCCGTTTTGTATTTCCAGTTGCGGAGGGCTGCGGCGTGGCACTGCCAAAATCGAATTTGTGTGGACACCCCCTGCGGCGTCGGAAAACGCCACGCAGACTGGAGGGCAGCGATCGCCGCCTGATCGATGGAACATTGAACAAATATCGACGTGTTTTTGACCACAAACTGACATTCACATACAAACCTTTCATAAGTAAAAAATTTAACTGTACATAATCTCGTTACAGAATAAACATTGAGTAACAAAATATATTTGCTTCTCTGTTTTACCCTTCACAATTAGTCTACTGGCGATTGATTCGTGTTTCCAGGTGCCTCACTGCTATGGCAATTAGTCCCGTAAGTAAAGTGCATGTTTTATCATTGGAGATGACGAAGTTCTTCCATCGCTGGATGGTGAACGGCACCGTCCCACTCGCCGGCTTGCGGGGTTTCCCAATCCAAAAAAGTATCCAAAACCATTCCAAATTTTATATTTTTTTATGAATAGAAGAAGGAATGCTTAAAAAAATTCTTAACAAAAGCCTCATTTTCATTGAACTCTCCATACTTTCTAAAATTGCAAAAACTGAGTATTTGTGAACCACAAAATGAACTTATAATAGACTTAAAAACCTTCAGTTGACTAGTTTCAATACTAGTACCAACAGATTGCATGGCCAGGGCAGAAAAAACTAAGGCATAACAGTGAAGTTTATACAAATTATGTAAACAATTCACAAGAGACAAATTGTAAAGAAGTACTATTACAGACATTTATTCATGAGATCTTTACAATTAAAGCTATTAAGAGCTAAAACTTCCTTGTATGAACAGTGTTAAAAATAAGTTAGTAAATTGGGCAACACGTAATGTTTGTGAAATTGACATTACTGCTCAGTTCTCACGCTTCCTCTTAATTTTTCTGTTTCGAACAATGTGGCCAAAGCGAAAACTATTAATACTTCTGGTAATATGAAATAAGCTTAACTCCATCAAATATAATTTGTTAAGTGTCAATATATAATAACCAGGGCTCGGATTCTAATGACCTAAAAATTCTATGAAAAAGACCTATGAAATGACTTTAAAATAAGAGGAAAATCACCTAAAGAGTGAATTAAAAGGAAAAAGTAAGGAGGAAATGACCTAATTTTTTTTTTAATTCTCCAAAATTTGTAAAAATATATTTATTTATTCAATGAATTTTTCAATATTATACACAATTTATTTTAAACAATTATATTTTTATATTTCATTAAAAATCTTTATTTTCATAGGAAATGGAATCCTGTGATGAGATGTGATGAAAAAAACTAAAATAAAATGGCAAAAAATGACCTAATATCTAAAGGCCTACATTTCTATCACCTCATGTCGTGATAAACACACATTTACTAGTTACCAATGTCTAGAATGCACCAATGAAAAGGTGATGTGTCATCAGAATCTGAGCCCTGTCAATAACCTTGAAATTAGCTCTATTAGGTTTCTCTCTAAAAAATGTAATTAAATTTTATATGAAAGAAAAGTGCAGCGATGGATATTTGAGTGTTGCTATGTTCTCTATGTCAATAAAATGGTATGTTCAACTTTAGTAAAGTCAGGAAGAATATATCTACAGATATGCACAAGATATTGATATCATAGGTACTTTTGAATGTATTCATAATGGGATATATTGGATGACACTTAGTTGTGGATATTCATTTATTTGTGAAATTATCCTACTAGCTTGTATCCTTGCTCAGTGCTATAATATGCCAAAATTGTTTTTTATTGAATTGTAACAATAACATTGTATAACTCAATAAATATTTCACTAGTGCTTTCTTCAGTTTAGTTCTGTTATTAATAGGTACTCTATGTGCTATAAAAGCACTACCACTCTAGATCATGTTTGCAAATACCTATCATTGCAATCAAACAGGTCCAAAAGCTGATATACAAGACTCACCAGTTAGGCCAAAATGTTCTTTTACAGAATGAAGATGAAGCTAAAGTACAAAATTGTAAATCAAGGCATCAAGACCAGTTAAGCTGAATAGATAACTAGAAGAAAGAATATTAGGCCTCCCAAGAATTTATTGTGACAGGGTAAATAAAAAAAAATTGCTTAATTTATTGTGAACTGAATTTTCCTCATGAGCTTGAAGCCAAGTATTATTAAAATTGTACCTTTAATTTAATGTCATTGAGAAATTATGATAGCTTAAAAAAAAATAATAAAAGATATTTTCAATGAATCCAATGGAAAATTGTGAGTACATTAGGTATTTGACATTTGCCAACATATTCTGAATAATTTGTCTTGCAAGGAAGCAGGTGAAACGAACAAGTAACATAAAATCAATAACATGAAAGGTCTTTCTGGTTGTTTTATACATTTGAAATGAATAATAATTTTGGAAACTGTTTGTCTTTAGAATAACTCTGTAAAGAAATGGAAATGAAATGCTTTAGAGATTCTAACTATAAGATTTAATTCCAATTTATGAACAGACGTATTAACGATGTTCTTTTAATGGATCAGAGAAGAAGAAATTCTCTGACAAGGAATAGATGAAAACTGTTCTGTCTGTGGTTGTAGTGATACAGTCAACAACAAAATTAAAACGTGAGTGAGGCCAAGAACTTTACTGCAGATTAATTATTGCAGTGTTATTTAGGGAATATGCTTCAATAAAATTCTTCCAAAGATTGCATCAACCAATATTTGACTTCAACATAAACTCCTCTACCACATTAATAATTGCAAAAAAAAATCAATTAAAGACAAGCCACCATCAGCAGCTTCATAAAAGTTGAATCCCGTGCAAGATCAATGTCGACTGAAAACAAAATTAAGTGGGGGAAAATAAGAGAAGTGCAAGTTGATACAGTTTAGTTTTCAAAGTGACTTTAAAATCATCTCTCAAAAACTGGTTTTCACACCAAATTTTTAAATTAAAAAACTCATACATATTTTTTGGAATATTATAATGAAACTGTTGCAGTAACAGCAGTAAGCAGTAACTTGCCACAGAGAATTAAAGAAAATACCTGCTCAAATGTAACTCTCCATCTAAAGCCACATCAATCGGTACATATTTTTAAAAAAAATAAAGAAATTTTTCTAATATCAATGTATATTTTTTTAAAAAACTAATGATGATATATAATTAATATAAACATTTCTACAGGTCTGAGGAAGAAGCAATTCCAAGATGGCACATATTTTAAATTTTTTGGCATTTAAAATGTTTTCTAATAGATAATAAATAATACAAATATTTTTTTAATGGACTATTCCTTCTATTTCAGTTTTAAACCTTTGACTTACTATTAGGTTTGTTACCTTTAATGCAAAATCATTTCATGAAATGTTACTTTTGTTGTCTCTCTATGCAGTACCATTTTCAAGGTACCAAACTAAAATATTTTTGAGACCCCCTCCTTTTTACAGTGAACAATAACATTTTTGAAATAGGATATTTTACCCTCTTTATTAAAAATTAATTAAATAAATACAACATACTTCAAATAATAGTTTTATTCAAATATTCACCTTTAAAAATTGATAACAATTATCTATCATATAATATAATGTCTGTATGTCAAAACTGCTGCAATATCAACACTATAACTGACAAAAACTTACTAAAATGCTGTTACTGTAATATTTTGTTTATAAAATCAGAAATAGTATTCTTCAAAGATAAACCTCAGAGCTTATAATTTTCACTGAACCTTATGTTAGCGAATTGAGTTTGTCTTGTCCCATAGTAACTCGATACTTGTTTTTAACTCTTGAATTTACAAAAAAAAAGAACACACTGGACTGAATTGTCTGTCCCATTTTATTATTTTAAAATTGTTTGTACTTAAAAAGCCAAATGTTGGGTGTATGAAAAGATACCATTTGAGTCAGCTGCTGTGGATTTGGCATGACAGATTTTGTCATCTACTCAAGAAATTCAAGCTGAAATAGATGAGAACGAATATGTTGGTCTTAGAATAAATCTGTTTTCAACTCTAACATCGGTGTTTATCAAATTTAATTAATTTGTATTTCTTACTGCAACTAAATAAAAATTTGCATATTTTCATAACCTCTTTTAGCTTTACCATTTTCTTTAATACTTTTTTAGACCTCTTGGACTCTGGGGCCCCAAACTGTAGCTTATTACCTTAATGCTAAATAAAAACTCCGATTTATGCCACAAATTCTTAGAACACCAGTGCTGCAATGGATGAATGCCATCAAAATGTAGTGTGTTAATAGTATGATGCTCTAAAAACCCAAATAAAACTTTGCCATTTCATTACATTCTGGATATGGGTATTTCCATGAACTGGAACAGAAGTGGATTTATCTATTAAATTTAGGCCTACATGTAAAGAGAGGGTGAACTAAAAAACACTCATGTTGGAGAAAAATGTTCCAATTTTGAATCTTTTGTTTGTTTTTAAGAAAAACGTTAATATTAAATGTTAATTTATAACATTTATTCCCAAGAAAATAAAATTCAAAAATAAATAACCCCAAATACTATTTCACATTGGCACAAAGCCGTAAACTGGGCGTACGCAAGTACAAAGCTTGCGAGCCGGGTTAATTGAGATGTTTTGTCAACAAACAATCGCGGCCCGAACCGGAGTGCTCTCATCAAAAGACCTTCACTTTCTGAGAATAATGTCTCCATATATTCTAACCTTCTTCGCTGTGAATTGCCACGGACTTGCGCTACTTCACGCTTACGCTTACTCCGAGCTACGGGTCGACTGGGAACAGCGGTTGCCATGGTAACTACGCCGCCTTTACTGCAAGCTTAATTATAATGCTACTCCATGTTTATTAGTAAAGATTTTGGCTACTTCAAGCTTACTCTAGAAGTAAATTTACTCAACGTTTATTAATAAGGCAGGTGATAACTAGCTGCGGATTATGGGCATCAAAAACTGTAGAAATAGGCAGGAAAAATAGTCGCTTAAAACTGTAAAGTATGCATTCAAAATTGTAAAATAGCATTAAAAAAAAACCTATTAAATATATAAATACATTTTTCTTATCCTTATTTATGTACTTGTATAGAAAGTTTCTGAAGTACACATAATATAGTTACCATCATGGAATGTATGCTTTCCTTCATTGTTCTGGGAAATCTTCATTGAAATCTTGTCTCACATTGTCGGGCAATTCAGACAAAAAAGGCTGAATCGCAGTAGCTATCTTTTTTTTTTTCTTTCATTAAATGCAAGCTGATACTCTAATGTTTCACAGTCAGATCTTCTTTCCCATATTTAATTTAAACAATTAAAAATATTGCATGATATGTTTAATTGCCACACATAAAACAAAGTGTAAGTAGTGTGTTACATCAGCACATACTTTCTTGCTTTATACCTAAAAAATATTAGCAATTTTCAAAAATTCAAAGAGTTCAACAAAAATGAGGCCTGTGCCATTCTTTGAAGCATCCCCTTGCTCTATCTGTGAGAATTAGTGGTGTTACAGAATGGCACAGACTTTCCCGTATTAGTTTTCTATTTCCTTGGGTCTAGCTGTTCCGAATTGCCATAAACTCTTCTTGCCGGCTGTGATCTATCACCGCCAAAAGTACTTTTATTATTTATTTATTTATTTTAATTTTTCGGTTTCCTATTGGTAGAACGGAAACATTAATTGTTGAATATTAAAGAACACAAAAACCTAGTCATAAATGGCAATTTTATTAGTTTTCTATTCCTTGGGTCTTAGCTATTCGGAATTTGCCATAAACTCTTTCTTGCCGGCTGTGATCTATCACCGCCAAAAGTACTTTTTTTTTTTTTTTTTTTTTTTTTTTAATTTTTCGGTTTCCTATTGGTAGAACGGAAACATTAATTGTAGAATATTAAAGAACACAGAAACTTAGTCACAAATGGCATTTCTTTTTAAAAATTATGTGCCGTTTAAGAGAAAATGGCGTTTTAGCGCTACAAAAGTGCGAAATTTTGAAGTTCATTTTCACAGAAAATGTTTGAGCTTTCAAAATACTTTATTTGACATTATTTGAAGCACATACACTCACAAATATAATAATGTTTACAAATTGCTGGTAATGTGCATATTAAAGATGTGAGAGATCTTTCAAAAAAAATTACAATATGCTAATTTTTGAAAAAAACTCAAAATAAACTTTACGCTATACTAAAGAGTGTAATTAGTACTATCCGTTACAAAACTTTCAAGAAAAAAAATTGCAGCCATATATGCGAAAATGCCGTTTGAGCGTTTCTGAAAATGCGAAATTTTGAGCTACTTTTCACAGAAAACAGTTGTGTTTTCGAGAAACTTTACTTGACATTATTTAAAGTACATGTACTCGTAAATATAATAATGTGAAAAAATTGCCAATAATGTAAATATTAACGACGTGAGAGATAAAAAAATCAACATTTGTCAAAAAATTTACATTTTTGTAATTTTTGAAAAAAACCAACCGATAGCCAAAATGGCTTTTATGTCATTGATAGAGGACATTTACCACTATCCCTACCAAAAGTTTCAAGAAAAAATTTGGAGCCGTTTTTGAGGAAATCGTTTTTGTATTTTTTAAAATCGCACATATTGCACGCAATATTGCACGAAAACTACCAAAATTTTGAAAAACATTTACATGACCTTTATTTAAAGACCTCAATATGCAGAAGAAATTTAATTTGAAGAAAAAATCTCTATCTTCCATTTTGTAGTTGGAGAAAGACTGCCGAAAAAATTCAAACTTCACAATTTTCGAAAATTCAGAGTGTACGTGAAAATCGGACCTATGCCATGTTAAAAAGGTATTTTACTCTATTCATACAAGAAATTAAATAAAAAATTTTGAGCCGTTTTTGAGGAAATTTTGAAAATCCCCGGGGGGCTTCATATAAAGTACCCCCAAATTTTGTAGAATCTTTTCGAAATCTCAAAGCTTCGACTAGAATCAGATCGACCGGGGAATATCCATTTTGGAAGAAATCGTACGTATGGTTTAGGCGCTAGCAGTGTTCACAGACGGACAGACGGACGGACGGACAGACGGACGGACGGACAGACGGACGTTTCCTTTCAATTGGGTTTTCGGTATCAAGGACCTAGAAAGCAGGGTTTCTGGCTACACCACGTGTTAGGGGATTTTTTTTTCTTAATTTAGCAAGTGGTTTTATCCACTTATTCGTTTTCACGGCCCGGCAATTAATTTTTTTTCCGCCGAAAATTGGCCATTTTTTCGCGCAGCATTACATAACTTTCCCTATACTACGTATATCACTCCGTGTATACGTACGTATACGGGAAAGTAAAAATCAGCCATCATCTCGAGTTACTGGAAATGGCTTGATGCAAACCAATAATGATATAAAACCTAAACTCATATTACCTATTTAGAAAAAATACAAGACAATTATAATTTAAACTAGCATGTACTTACTTGTGACAAATATTTTTAAGTTTGTAGGACAAACTTACATTTATCTCATATCAAACTCCTTTTTAGAAAAGTAAGCATAATGTAATGAGCAATTCAGTAATTAAAATATATAAGTATATAAATTAATGAATGAATTAGAAGTAAAATTTTAAGAATAATTAAGTGATTTACAATATTGGCCTGAGAACAACGCGGAGACGATGTGCTTACCATCTCACGTCAACTGATGATGGTAGATGAGCCTGCACACTGTGCTCTTCCCGATTTGGGTTTGTATGGCTGACGTATAGCTATGAAAGAGGGGTTGGGGAAGGAACCTTTCGCTACCGCAGACGAGCTTGTTCGGAGAGAGGACGGAGTCATGTAATGGTAGTCAAACAAATAAAAGGCTTTGGAATTTCTTGAATTCGTATTATAATTATTATAGAATGATCTGTATTGTAAATGGTCCCTCCCCTGTTCCTTGAACGATCAGAATAACCCTTGATTATTCTTGCTATTGCAAATAACATGATAAAACACGAGACTTGATTTTAAATACATTGTTCCTGACAATTATCTGACCTACTGTATTAAAAGTAAGTTTAATTTACCAGAATGTCTTAAAGTATAAACATTTCTTTATAAAAGGATTGTTTTTAATATCGCAGTGGACTCTCTGCTCCGTGTGCGGTATGTCGAGAGAGAGATAATGAAATTGTTTTATTTCATGTACAGCGCTTTGATTCATGACTTGAGGTTATTGTTGGTTCATAATTAAAAATGTTATTGTTGACTCCACCATTTTAAAAGATGTTCGCAGGAGTTTTGATAAGGTAAATATCCACCGCATTTTCAATGCATGTAGTTAATCGTTTCATCAATCAAAAAATGTTTCCCTTAAAAAAAGAATGGTACATTCTTAATAGAGATGTCCAGAACACGTCACTTGGAGAGGTGGTGAGCGCAGCACTACCGCGTTTGGCCGTCAGTGTCAGATGCTGGATACCACTAGCTTTTGAAATTACAGTTTAAGAGTTAATTTTCTTTTAGTTCGTCGGGATCATTCATGGTTGGAGGTTTTCTTTTGTCTATAATGATTTTAAAACATTTTGTTTTCTGCAGGTACACTTTCTCGAAGTGAGATGTTCTTACCTCTCTAATAATAAAAATGAACTAGCTGAACTCGGCGAAAATTTCGCACTCGCTTTTGCAAGTTTTGATGGCTGGCACCGTGTTACTTCACTTGGAAATCAATTCATTTCTTTAATGCAAATTAAAGAAAAAACATTTTCTCAAAACCCACTCCAGATTTTTTTTTTCCACAAAAGAAACAAAGGACGCCGACCGGGTCACTCTCTCCTGGTGTTGATCGGAGAAAACCACGCACCAATCAATAGAACTCGCTTTAAGTGTATACTTAAAGGAATAACGCATGTTTCATTTTTGTTGAACTGTATGAATTTTCGAGAATTACAAGTTAGAAATGCGAGAAAGTAGGTGCTACTGTCCTTCCTCTTGTTTTAATTATGATTTGATCAATTGTTTTCTTCGACTTTACGGTATTCCGTGACGGTATAGTGAAACAATTTTAAAAATGTGTTGGTCGTGCAGGGCTTTGACCTCGGGAACGAGGCCACGGATGTCGGGAAATCGAGACAGGGAGCGCCCAAGATCTATGGAACAGAAACTCTAATTGCTAAGTTAAAGAGAGAAACGAAATGATGACTATATTGGATATACAATATGAAATATTATAAAACAAGTACAATCAACAAATTGAATTAATTATTGCAACATAAATATGTTTATAACTTAATATATAAAATTAAAATGAACTTCTTTAATGAAATAGCAAATAGAACATATTTATATACATAAATGTTGTTAGATAAATTAATAAAACGATACATATTAACCCGTAACTGGTGTGGTCATTTTTTGTCACGTAACTGGTGATGTGGAGAACTACATAAACCCCAACACAAAAACTGGATTAAAAGTGAAGAAATAACAAAAACGTGTGTTTGGTGATATAAACAAGAAATTCTGTGCATTATCATTAGGATTAATACAAAAATAATGAAACAAGAACAGTTTCTTATCAAAATTAAAAAATATTTTCATGTCAACATGAAACACTAAAAAAGCACTCTTCCAACTATAGTTTGTACTAATACACAGACTAACTGTAAAATTGTCTTTTGAGAATCGGAATCTGATTAAGGAGGAACAATTAGTTACGTCTTATGACTATTACAACACAACCTCAATTTTAAATCACTTTCCACAATCCTCATTCACTGCAATTTCCGCATATACGCTCTTCATGCTTTCCCTCTCTTCACCACTGATTTCGCTCTCTTCCGCTTCTAAATTGACCTTCACCCATTCCCCAAATCCTGGGTCGTCTCCTCTAATAGTAACCCTCGAAGAATCCCTAGTTTTGTGAAATACCGTAACTCGGGGTTACTTGAGCCCTGGGGGGTTACCGAATGAAAGAAATGTTTGAAATGAATCTGGGTTCAACAACCTTGACTGCACGGATATGATTCACAATTTCTCCAATAGATAGCAGCTCAGGGCTCTGCCGGAGATGCCTTTGCCTGCATTGTGATTCCCGCCTTTTTGTATATGAGGTTATGTGTCTTGTGTCAACGACAACGTGTTTTTTGTGGCCTGTGTACTTCCACTCTCACGTCTTTGAGTATTGCGGTTAAACGCAAGGTAAGGTGAAAATTATATTTCGTACGTATTCCTTAAGATAAGAACAATATAATATTAGTTAAATGAGAACTGCTGAATATGGTAAATTAAGATGTTAAGGGTAGTGTGTTAATGACCCAAAAATGGGGTTACTTGGACCCAGCATGGAAGTGGGTCCAAGTAACCCCCTACCTCATGATTTAATATTTCTTTATGTAAGTATTATTTTATTAATATTTAGCCACCATTCATGTGCATTTCTTTACAGCTCTGAAACCAAAAATGCCTCGAAAGTACAAGCGGCTTCCAGGTAGCCGGACGTATGCCGATTTTACCGCTGAACAAATAGAGAAATGTTTAATTGCCATAAGGTCGGGAGAAATGTCGCAGAGAGATGCATCAGCCCATTTTAAAATAAGTAGATCAACGATTAAGAGGAGGCTGAAAAGTACTGGAGTGTTAAAAAGTCCTGGGCATCCTCTCGTCTTCAGCAGTGATGAAGAGCTGGCCTTTGCTAGCCACTTGGACAAAATATGTGAATTCGGCTTTCCTGTGGATGAAACAGATTTTAGATTTATTGTTAAGTCTTATCTTTCAATGCAGGGAAGAACAGTAAATGTTTCGCTGACAACCTTCCTGGTCGTGACTGGGTTAAATTATTTTTTAAGCGCCATCCGCAGTTGTCAATCAGACTGGCCACCAACATCAAAAGAGCTCGTGCCGCCATTGATGATAAGGTAATTACGGAGTATATTGAGAACTTGAGTGTTCTCACGAGAGATGTACCACCAGAAAACATTTATAATTATGATGAGACCAGTATTTCAGACGATCCTGGTAGAAGCAAGATAATTTGCCGTCGAGGTTGCAAATATCCTGAGAGAGTAATTAATTCCTCAAAGTCTAATGTGACTGTCATGTTTTGCGGCAATGCAGCAGTTTAGCTGTTCCACCCATATATAATTTACAAAGCTGAACACCTTTGGACAACGTGGACGGAAAATGGGCCACCAGGTGCGAGATACAATCGAAGTAGGCATGGTTGGATTGACCTTGCAACATTTGAGGAGTGGTTCACCGCCCATCTTCTGCCTGTCCTCAAGAAACAAAAGGGAACGAAGATCTTGATTGGAGATAATTTATCATCCCACATGAGCATAAATGTTGTTAGGTTGTGTGATGAAAATGAAATAAAATTTGTCTGCCTGCCACCAAATTCCTCACACTTAACTCAGCCCCTCGATGTTGCCTATTTTAGACCCCTAAAGGCTAAGTGGAGGGATGTTCTGACAAAATGGAAGCAGTCTGAAGCTGGAAAGAGGTTAGCATGTTTACCAAAAGATCAGTTCCCTATGCTACTTAAGAGGGCATTAAATGAGATGGAACCTAATTTGGTAACCAACCTTAAAGCAGGTTTTAAAAAATCAGGCATTTTTCCAACAGATGTAAATCAAATTTTATCTCGTTTACCAAAACAAGACAGATCAGTAGACCTAGGTCTTGTTGGAGACGCATTCCTGGCTCACCTTGATCAGACGAGGCGTGAATTTGTAAAGCCACAGGCTAGAAGAAAAAAAGGTTCAAGTTGCACCAGGTAAAAGGATCCATGCTTCTGACATCCAGACGGAAATAGAAGCTTCCACATCGGGTGAAAAGACAGTGAAAACCAGTCAAATTAGTGGCAAAGAAGAAAGGTCCCCCAAAGAAAATACTCAGGAAGCAAGATTATAATGCTTCTACATCTGAGGATGATGATGCCTATACTACACGAGATTCTGGAGATAGTGATATGGTTTTTTCTGAAGTATCCGAGGATGATATACGTGTGTCTACGAATGATATATTTGACACTCAGTCACTGTCTCCACCCTCACATGCACTCTCCATAAATCATGCAGGAAAGAAAGAAATGGCAAATGAAGCCACTTTAAAAGGTCGCATACATGAAGGACATTTTGTTCTGGTGTCATGGCGTAACAAGTTGTTTCCAGGCGTAGTACAAAAGGTCGATGAAAACGGTGCTATTGTTGACTGCATGGAACCGACCAAAAAGGCATGGAAATGGCCAGAAGAAAAAGACATTTTGTTCTACAAATGGTGCGATATTAAGAAGAAAATTGATCCACCTACACCAATAAAAAGAGGGTTTTTTTCAATTTCCATGTGAAGTATAGCATATTTATATATTTACATAATTTATTGTGCTTCTTCAATAAAGTTCTAAAAATTTAGTAATGAGTTTTTTCAAGAATTGGGAATTTGTAATGTAATTTGCAATTTTGTGTTGAAATATTAAATGATTGTGTAACTTCAAAGATCTGTTAGGTGTTTCATTTCCAGATCCTACGATTTACTTGAGCCCACTGCCGCTTAAAAATGCATCTGCCACTGAGAAAGTAGCATGGGTCCAAGTAACACTTCCTGGGGGTTACTTGACCCCAAATTGCAGTTTTGTGTTATGTATAAACAAATGCTATATTTTGGTTTAAAAATCATCTAACGTTGAAGAAAACTATCACAAAATCATATTTCAAATCAGGTTATTTGGAAATTATTATTATTATGTCTATCACTGAAATTTAGGGTAAAAAAACTCTAGTTTAGGGTCCAAGTAACCCCAAATTACGGTATATAAAAAAAATCAACACAGGATAAATACGTAATCGGTGAGGTGAGGATTGATTACAGCCCAGGCGCCAGAAAAAATAAAATAACAAGTGTCTGCTCACCTTCTACAATGTGACCACCGCCGGGTTCGCGAAACAACCAACTTCCTGAGAGGTACTCAGAAGCATAGATTCCTTCGCGCATCCGCTTTGCGTAGTTTCAGTATTTTTAAAAGTCTGGGTACTAACAGCCACCACATCACCAGTTACGGGTTAAAAAGGAATAATATTTTTAAGCAAACGTAATATTATTTTAAAGAACATTCAAAATTAGTCAGAGACAGTGGAGGTATTGCTACTATCTAATGTGTCTTCAGAAAGAAGTAGGCAACACAGCGAATTTTCCCAACCGTGCACCCGTGACTGCACATAAGACACAGACACCACATCCAGTCGCAATTCAAAACAGATTTAGTGTTTTAGATTATGAAACAGATTTTCCTCGCCTTCCTGATCCTCACAACCCTTCTCTTCCATCGACAAATACATGCACAAACCAACGCAAACAGGCTAGGAAGCGTGTCAAAACCAAAACGTAAAGCTTCGCATCCAAGCCCACTTGAAAACAAAGCCATTCCTACTGAGCCTAAAAAACAGGTACTTATTTAGCTGACAGCCATGGTCGCCATCTTTCCTCTATTCTCAGTAGGAAGTTACCCCCCAACTACTCAGTCTCGTCTATTTTTAAACCTAACGGGAGGTTTGCAGACGTGACTGCAGAGTTGGACACTCACACGAAGACAATGACCAATCAGGACACAGTCTTTATCATCGGAGGGCAGAATGACATTAATTTGGGCGGTAACTTTACACCTGAACAACATGTAAACAAATTACAATGTGCCGCCCAAAATACTAACATTGTAGTCTCGACTCTGCCCTTCTGGTACAACAGGCCAACACTCTGCAGCGAGATTAAGCACGCAAACCAACAACTAAAACTGCAACTGAGAGAAACAGATGTAACACTTTTTGAAATGAATTTCCTCTCAGTAAAACACTTCACCCGGCACGGTCTCCACATGAACCTTGCTGGAAACATGCAGTCGGTGAACAGCTTGCACAATACATCATCAACCCCAGTCCTACGCAGCCTCCTGCCAAAAATCCATCCCTTTCACCTTCCTTACGTTCCCCACCCCCCACCCTTATTCTGAACCCTCTTACCCCCTCCTGTGAACCTACTCCCGTTTCTTCCATTCCCACTACCAATGACGCCTCTATTGCCTCACAACCTGTGACTGCTGGGACACATTACAACCTTCGACCACGCACTCGAGGTAAAAATGGAGTAAATGTATAGCAACTACAGTCAGATGCAGCAGAAAAACATTCGTGTAGGTACTTGCAAAAAATAAAGATAATGCACCATAATGTTCAATCTCTTTCAAATAAAACTGAGTTTATCGAGGCAGCTCTACAGAGCGATTTAAATCAAATCGATGTTCTTTGCTTTACAGAACATTGGTTATCTCCTAATGAACTTAGCATTTTCCAAATTCCAAACTTTTACCTCGCAGGCTATTATTGTAGAAAAAGAGAATCTCATAAAAGTCCTGCATTCTTGTATTTACGTTAAAAATAATATTGATTCTATCTCCTTGACGGAATTCAATGAGTATTCCGTTGAAAATGTTTTTGAAATTTCTGTTGTACACCTTCCTGTGCTAAAAATGATATTGCTTTGCATCTACAGGCCTCCAACAAAGAGAGCTGCAGATTACATTTTGTTCTTAGAAAAACTAGAGATAACACTAATCAAAGTCATCAATCGCTCTTGTGAATCCATTGTTGTATGTGGAGATTTTAACATTGATTTTCTGGTCGAATCTTGCGAGAAAGAGCAGTTTCTTAACTTAATTAATTCCTTCAATTTAGATATTACAATAAAAGTACCTACACGGATCACAGTAAATTCAAAGAAGGCAATCGATCAAATTATAATTAACAAAACCACTACTCGACATGAAATTGAAACAAAAGATTTAGGATACAGAGACCACGATGCACAAATTCTTACCATTATACGAAATGCGAACAATGACACAATAAATAATACACGTATGAGTAGAGTTTTTTCTAAAAGTAAAATAAAATTATTCATTGATTACTTGCTGCAGGAGTCATGGGACGCGGTTTATAATACTATTGATACAAACGATAAATATTCTTTTTACTTTCCCGTATACGTACGTATACACGGAGTGATATACGTAGTATAGGGAAAGTTATGTAATGCTGCGCGAAAAAATGGCCCAAAAAAATTAATTGCCGGGCCATGAAAACGAATAAGTGAATAAAAACAGTTGCTAAATTAAGAAAAAAAATCCTCTATCTCGTGGTGTGGTCAAAATCCATGATTTGTTGCTTCTTTATACTTAAAAATCGATTGACGGCATTCCGTCCGTCTGTCCGTCTGTGGTCAACGCTAGCGCCTAAACCGTTCGGTCGATTTTCTTCAAATTTGATATTCCCCAGTTGATCTGACTCTAGTCGAAGCTTTGTGATTTTGAAAAAGATTCTTTAAAATTTGGGGGTACTTTATATGAAGTCCCCCGGGGATTTTCAAAATTTTCTCAAAAACTGCTCCAAATTTTTTCTTTAAATTTCTTTTATGAATAGAGGAAAATACACTTTTTAACATGGCATAGGTACGATTTTCACGTACAGTTCTGAATTTTCGAAAATTGTAAAAGTTTGAATTTTTTTCGGCGTCTTTCTCCAACTACAAAATTGAAGATAGAGATTTTTTCTTCAAATAAAATTTGTTCTGCATATTGAGTTCTTTAATAAAAGTCATGTAAATGTTTTTCACAATTTTGGTAGTTTTCGTGCAATATTGCATGCAATATGTGCAATTTTAAAAAATTACAAAAACAAAATTTTCTCAAAAACGGCTCCAAATTTTTTCTTTAAACTTTTGGTAGGGATAGTGGTAAATGTACTCTATCAATGACATAAAAGCCATTTTGGTCTATCGGTTGGTTTTTTTCAAAAATTATCAAAATGTAAATTTTTTTACTTGTCTCTCACGTCGTTAATATTTACATTATCGGCGATTTTTTTACATTATTATATTTACGAGTATATATGCTTTAAATAATGTCAAGTAAAGTTTCTCGAAAACACTACCGTTTTCTGTGAAAAGTAGCTCAAATTTCGGCATTTTCAGAAATGCTCAAACGTAATTTCTCGTATATGGCTGCAATTTTTTTCTTAACAAAACAAAATCAATGTGGGATATAGTAAAAAATGCGACCAAACCAACTAGAAACCTTGTAGAGAATGTTGTTTTTAAAGATAAGGATAGAGATGTGAACGATCCGGCAACAGTGGCTAGTCTCTTTAACCAATACCTTTCGAGAATTGCTGTCGATCTCACTAAGGGTTTTCAGCCACAAAATTCAACATCTGACGTTTCCCTAAAAATCTTAGACACTATGTTCGTTTCCGAAACCTCTTCCTATGAAATTCTCAAAATAATCGGTAAATTAAAAAATAAATATTCGGCCGGTTTAGATGAATTTCCGGATTGTTTGTTAAAGACGTGCGCGCCAGCCATTATACACCCGTTAACTCACATATTTAATGCATACTTATGCACCGGAATTTTTCCAGATATTTTTAAAACAGCTAAGATTAAGCCGCTCTTCAAAAAGGCAACAAAAATGAAGTTCAAAATTATCGGCCAATTTCTCTTTTGTCAGTGTTTTCAAAAATATTAGAGAGACTTTTTTATGTGCGAATGGAAACCTTTCTCAATAAACACGACGCGTTTTCAAATTGCCAACATGGATTCCGGAAATCAAAATCTACGGAAACAGCTATTTTTTCTTTTCTTAAGGATGTTGCCTCATCATTGATCAAAACGAAGCAACTATTGGAATATTTTTAGATCTTTCAAAAGCTTTTGACGTCATTGATCATAACATTTTACTTTCAAAATTACCTTGGTATGGAATCCGTGGTATTGCTCTAGATTGGCTATGTTCGTACCTTAAACAACGATCTCAGAGAGTAGAAATACCTTACTGGAATGATGGAACTTTATGTACACACCTTTCCGGTTCTTTGCCAATTGCACGTGGAGTCCCGCAAGGATCGATTTTAGGCCCTATTCTCTTCCTATTATACGTAAATGACATGCCCTTAGCGATTCGAAACGGAAGAACAGTTCTCTTTGCGGATGATAAAATATTCTTTGCAACAAAGAAACCGTAAATAGTTCAATATCAGACGTTTCAAATTGGTTCCGTAATAACAAATTAAAAATAAATGAAAATAAAACTGTTTCAATGCAGTTTTCCATATCAAATAAAAAATTCTGTACTCCATTGAAAATGAACGGAGTGCCATTGACTGATGTTAATGTAACAAAATTTTTAGGTCTATCAATTCAGTCAAACCTCAAATGGAATGCCCACTTAAATGAATTGAACACAAAATTAAGTTCATTATGCTACGCGTTCAGAATTCTTTCAAATTCCGTCAGCCTTCATACAGCTCGTTGTGTATATTTTGCCAATGTTCACTCCCGCCTGAGATATGGCATAATATTCTGGGGAAACACATCTTATAGCTCACAGACTTTCAGATTACAAAAAAGAATTGTACGAATAATAAGCAAATCCAACCCACGTGATTCTTGTAAGTCACTCTTTATTAATCTAGGAATTTTACCATTACCTTGTCTCCTGATTTACGAATCAGTAGTTTTTGTCAAAAATGACTTACTTAAGGGCGGGAATATATTTTCAGCAAACGCCGATATCTATAAGTATAACACACGACGTAGTAATCATATTCACCAGGTGGCAGTATCAACAGCTCACTACAAAAAAATCACATACAATTCATGTACATTACTCTACAACACTTTGCCAGAAGACATTAAACGATTAAATTCGAAAAGTTTAAGTCCCAAGTAAAATCTTTTCTGCTGCATAACTGTTTCTATACAATTCGAGACTATACCGAGCATCAAAAAGGGAAGTAGAATTAATTTTAACAATGATAGTTAATGTAATTATTTATCATTTGGACTGTATAATTCTAAAGAACCTGTAACAAGTATTGTACCACAGTTTCTGGGTTGATGGCCCCCATCTCGATGAGGTTTTTCGTCCAGTTTCCCTGATCCTTGAGCAAATGTTGAGATGGTCCCTTGTTTTGCTTCTGGACATAAATGTAACTTCATTATTTGTGCACGTCTTCTGAGTTTCAGTGGGAAATATAGTTATTCAAATTATCGTTTTTCATATTATCGCGGCAAAAATTATTATTCTTTCATGAAGAACATGAGGGTTCAGGGCAGGAATTTATAGCTAATTTACCTTTGAAAATATATTTTATTATATAGGAGCGAATATTTTGTCAACAAAACTCGAAAAAAACCTCTCTTTTTTGTATTCAAAATTCGACTAAAATATGGTTTAGGATAGAGACCACAGAATTATGAAAACGTGCACAAAATTCACTTGTCCCCATAGCTCGTCATACGCAGTTTTTAACTGTTTTTTGACGTAAATAAATAAATCGTCATCAACTTCCATTGTCACTAAATCAACATCTAACATTTCATCATTTCTTTATCATATTGCGTCTAATAATTTAACTTTTCTTTTTCAATTTTGAAGATGTTTGTCTACTTGCTACTTGCATGGATCTGCAGTAATGAGGAGTCTGTTTAGTAGAACTGTATTTGTGTATATTCTGAAGGTCTTCCTTGTAAATAACTCTCTATAGTGCTAGGAGTGTTTATTTCTTGCTTCCGGTGGGTCTGAATATTGTCCAATATTGCATACTTTTCAGATAACAAAACTCTTCAGATTTCTTAACTTTATGATAGGGTGGATAAAATTTACAATTTAAATGTAGAATTTGCTCTCATAGTCGTTTATATTGACGACTAGACAAATTAATGTCTACCGTTAATGCAAGGACTTGCTCCGGCAATAACTCTGGCTTCTGCAATAGAGAATTGCATGCCTTCTTAATTACTGTCCCCCGTTTGGAGACGCAGTAGAGAGTTCTTTCACAATTGCTGCCGTCCGTCTTGGAATACCTGCGGCCATAATCAAGTCTTTGATGGATAACTCTAAAAGCGTAAACTTTCTGTTTTTAGGATATGGGGTGCAAGAATGGAAAGACTTTGCTGGTCGGCCGGGTCCTATCATTGGAGCTTCTTCTGACTGAGGAGCACTATTAAATTCAAAAACAATTTCCTCTTTCAGCCACGAAGAATTGTAATGAAGAAAATGCTCCTTGTGTCGTCCTTTTTTTCACTATTGCCCACTAAGCGTGTGCAGCAGTGGCGTGCGGTGATAATTTTAGAAGGGGAAGCAATTTTGAAAACGAAGGTGTAAAAAACGTAAAACAGTTAAAAGATGATATGAACTTTCACAAACTGTGAATATTAATCCGGGCGTCTTGCATACGAACGTAACTGGTCGCCCGGGAGTAAACAGACCCCAGGGAAAATTTCGTTGGCTAAATGCCTTCTAACATTATAAACAAATACAATTCGGAATTTATGTTAATTACAACTTCATCTTATTTATCGAGTACTTATTTAAAGTGATTAACAATTTTATAAAATCCTTCAATGCATTAAAGCATATTTTATTCTTTCATAAAATGAAAAATAAGTGCGTAAACTTTAATAAATGGTGAATGTTAATTTGAAAATGTATCTAAGTGTTCAATAGTAATGTTTTTCACGATCTATACAATGGATGTGGTGTCCGTTCTACTGCTTTCTTAGACTTTTCACATTCTCTGGATGCTCTGCGGTTTAAATTTCTCGGACAAATTTCGCGTCCTGTTAGTTCTCTTTCTTGCATCTTGTGTTTCTTGTTTTTGCTCTGAATCCAAATATTATATTATTTTTGGTATCAACTCCCGCGACAATCCTGGTAGAATTTATCTCATAATAGACCAAGGGCGAATACGATCCAAACTTCTGTCTGCAATTCTTATGTGTGGTGATTCCTCGAAATATCAGTAATGTTTTATTCTTCTGAAAGTTGATCGTGCCTACTTCGAATGTATCACCGGAAACGGAGATTATCGCAAGGGATCCGTGGGCGTCGGTTCTGCCTGTCAACGCCGATTGTTCCCACTTGCCTTGCTAGGTGTCATGATTATTGCGCGGAATGAGTTCGCCGATGCATTCCCGTTCCGCAAGTGAGAACTGCAGAACGGTACGCAAAGAATTAGTTTGCTTAGAATACTTTCTTTAACTTAATATAAACGTTCTCGGTATTATTAGGTGCTTTATAGTTTCATTGTATTATAATGTAGTTAGCACGTAAATAAAACTCCCTCAAAAAGCCAAAATAATAAACTCTTTCGAACTTGAAATTGCTATCAGTCGATCACAACGGAACGAATTCTAATAATCATTCTCCTCGCGCACTCACGGACCGACCCGATTTTTCACGTGGCATGATGAAGTCGAACGCCTGCACCTTCGAAGAACGAAGCTTCGCTGACGTCACGAGACGAATTTACACACCGTTTTGAAAACATCGATTGTTACGGTTTAACTACTAGTGCCTAGCTCAAAATCTCAGTTGAGTAAACTGCTTTGCTCTGGCAATAAGCAACGAATATTTTAAATATAGAAAGGATTTTTCTGCGCTTTGCTTAGGGGAATGACTCATTCCCTTCATTCCATGGAATGCACGCCACTGCTGTGCAATGGCGAAGCGTGAGGTAAATTTTTGAATAAGCTGAGTGACGAACATATTCAAAACATACATAATACTTAATTTGTGAAATTAGAATATTTTGAAGACAGAGATCAGAAGACTAAAAATTTAAAAATAATAATAATTATTATTAATACAATCATGCAACAATTTTCAAATCAAGAATAAACCTACTGCAGAATTGAAAAAAATGTAAATGGAACGGCTTACTTATAATTGATGTTCCTTGTTGATGACTCCTTGTTTGCAAGAGTTTGCGGCTATCTAAATTGTTTGACTTTTTTGTAAATCAATTCTAAATGTCAGTTTTTTTCAGAAACAATGCCACTCTTTCTTTAAACATAGCATCTTACGAACTTACAAGAAAGTTGTTTTCTATTAAAATAGTCAAGTTGAAGAGTCTGTTATTTGACTTAGAATTACGTAAATGTGTTTTAATTATTTTCAGAGTGCTTATTGTCAACGAGCCTCAGCGACATGCAGTTGCAGGTCAACGACATTTCACTTGTAACCTACACACGAATACGCTATTCAATCAAGTTACGAAATGAAATTACACTGATCAGATCCTGTTTGATCTTTCCAGAACACAATACTACCGGGGGATTCACACACTCGCCGCGATACCAACCCATAAATGCTTAAAATCAACGTTTTTTAAGTGATCGTGTTTTATTACAAGTTAACACAATGCTAAATAATGTGGGAGATAAAAAAGTGAACATTCTCAATATTGTACTTAATGAATTAGCGACAGAGGAATTCTAATACGGAAATTTGGAATAAACTAGCGTACCCGTACGAGAACTCTCGCGTTTTAAACCCAACCCTTTTTCTATCCATTTGTCTATCCTTTCCATTAAGAAGGAAAGTTGTTAATGAAACGTGTTTATTTTTTAAAAAGTGTATAAATGTAACTTCTAATGTACTTACAGGATATCAAACAAAAATAACAATGCTAGTGATGTTGGAAACAATTTCCAATAAAGGTTTAGTCAGCATTATAAATGTCCTTGGAACAATTCATACTTCTTTAAAAACAACATTCTGAAAAATTAAAAAATAAATCCATTCGCAAACTTTCGCTAAATGTTTTTCATATATCCGTTCCCAAAATAGGAAGCTTTAATACTAGTGTAACCACTAAAAGGAATTTGGGAGCAGGGGCGGGATTTCGGATCTTTTATTGGGGGGGCAAATTTGGGCGCTATTATAAATATCAAAATATTCGTTTACATGCTTTAAGTTAATTAATTGTGCTGCAATTATACACTGCTTTCAATTTTGTTAATTATTACTGAATGTTATTAATTATATTAGTTGCACACAGTGGTGAGATTCCGCATTGTTACTTGAAAGGTCCGAACTGGTAATTCAACGATACATGTTTACTTTCCTGTATACGCACGTATACACGGAGTGATATACGTAGTATAGGGAAAGCTATGTAATGCTGCGCGAAAAAATAGCCAATTTTCGGCGGAAAAAAATTAATTGCCGGGCCGTTAAAAGGAACTAGTGGTGCTACAAATGGCACAGACTTTCCCGTATTATTTTTCTATTTCCTTGGGTCGTCGCTAGCTATTCGGATTTGCCACATACTCTTTCTTGCCAGCTACCATCTGTCACCGCCAAAAGCACATTTTTTTTGGATTTTCTTAATTTTTTCGGTTTCCTATTGGTAGAACGATAATA
The DNA here is from genome assembly GCA_031308135.1 of Acheta domesticus. NCBI lineage: Eukaryota > Metazoa > Arthropoda > Insecta > Orthoptera > Gryllidae > Acheta > Acheta domesticus. The sequence goes on along the minus strand of JAHLJT010002406.1, from coordinate 108,718,232 downwards.
TTAATTTTAGAATATTAAAGAACACAAAAACCTAGTCATAAATAGCAATTTTCTTTTAAAAATTATGTGCCGTTTAAGAGAAAATGGCGTTTTAGCGCTACTAAAATTGCGAAATTTGAAGCTCATTTTCACAGACAATTTTTGAGTTTTCAAAATACTTTATTTGAAGTTATTTGAAGCACTTACACTCATAAATATAATAATGTGTACAAATTGCTGGTAATGTGCATATTAAAGATGTGAGAGATCTTTCAAAAAAATTACAATTATGTAATTTTTGAAAAAACAAAAAAAACTCAAAATAAACTTTACGCCATACTAAAGAGTGTAATTAGCACTATCCGTGACAAAGGTTTCTAGAAAAAATTTGCAGCCATATATGAGAAAATGGCGTTTGAGCGTTTCTGAAAATGCGAAATTTTGAGCTTTCACAGAAAACGGTTGTTTTCGCGAAACTTTACTTGACATTATTTAAAGCACATGTACTCGTAAATATAATAATGTAAAAAAATCGCCGCTAATGTAAATATTATCGACGTGAGAAACATGTGAAAAAATTTACATTTTTGTAATTTTTGGAAAAACCAACCTATAGAGCATTATGGCTTTTATGTCATTTGATAGAGTATATTTACCACTATCCCTACCAAAAGTTAAAAGAAAAAAAAATTGTAGCCGTTTTTAAGAAAATCTTGTTTTTGTAATTTTTTAAAAGTGCACATATTGCAGGCACGAAATTCATTGCAGGAAAACTACTAAAATTTTGAAAAACATTTACATGACCTTTATGAAAGAACTCAATATGCAGAACAAATTTTACTTGAAGAAAAATCTCTATCTTCAATTTTGTAGTTGGAGAAAGACGCCGAAAACAATTCAAACTTTCACAATTTTCGAAAATTCAGAGTTATTCGTGAGAATCGCACCTATGCCATGTTAATAAGTGTATTTTACTCTATTCATACAAGAAATTTAAAGAAAAAAATTGTAGCCGTTTTTGAGAAAATTTTGAAAATCCCCGGGGGGCTTCATATAAAGTACCTCCAAATTTTGAAGAACCGTTTTCAAAATCTCAAAGCTTCGACTAGAATCAAATCGACCGGGGAATATCCATTTTGGAAGAAATCGTACATATGGTTTAGGCGCTAGCAGTGTTCACAGACGGACAGACGGACGGAGTACAAAATTATTTATTGTGGTACAAAATTAGTAGACAAATAGAAGATAATAATTGGCTAGTTAGGTTTGAATTTGTGACTAGTGTGGGTGGCTTGGCAGGCACTTTTGTTTCATGCTACACGCATTTTTTTTTCTGTTTTTCGATTGCATTATCTCCGTTGGGGGACCAGATTAATTTTTGAAACAAATACTCCTGAAAGGTCACTATAGTAGCAAACCGCTGTATACATTTCAACTTCGAAGTGTGACTCCAAGGGGATTTAAAAAATTCGTCAATATGTGCAAAAAGTGTATCTTTTGCAACCGTTTTTAATTGGTTATAGGTGAGTACAAAATTTTTTATTTTGGTACAAAATTAGTACATAGTTCAAAATTAAAGGCTAGTTAATTTTGAATTTCTGACAAGTGGGGGTTGCAGCTTGACGGAGGTCCGGCTCTTGCCGAGTCGACAATGCCGACGGCCCTTTGCTCTCGACTCGTCTTTTTGATGAACCCTGATTTACAGTTTAGTACAAAAGGCGTTTAATAAAAGTAAATATATTCCATTTTAATAAACGAAAATATATTAAGCGAGAGAACAAATGACCATCTAACAAGACGCCGTACTAATCAGCCCATTCAATAAGTTCATGTGCACGAATAAAGTTACAGGAAGTAAATCGATTCAAGCGAAAACAATGTTATCAGAATATTATCGGAAATATTATGTTGGTATTGTCTTGGCCCAATTCACGTTTCTTTCGAAAGAGAAATACACAAAAATAACTGACTTCGACCCACTTCTGGACAAAAACCTGTAATATAAGCCGGTAGTTCTTAGCGATCTCGCACCGAAGGATCGCGGGTTCGACTCCCGCCTTGGGCATGGTTGCATTTCTATTCGTCCTTTCACCCCCTATCATCACCATATCATTTCATCTTCACAGTTACCAAAACGTCACAGTTAACAAATAACAAAAAACAGACATGAAATTCCATGAAATCCCACGATCTAGTTATTAGAATCGAATAAAGATACATAATTATTAATGTCAAATTTTGTGTGACGGTGCACTTAAACTTTACACATTAATATATTTTTTGACAAAACATATGTAAAAATTTTGCTTTCACTGTTTTGTTTGTGTTTCTGAATAAAATAATTACATGAATGTAGCAATTTTTCACATGTTAAGTATAAAATTGAATATTGAAATTAAATTATTTGAGGAAAGTGACGATCAAACAATTTTCTTTACAAATAATGATCAGTGTTAAGTATTAGAATTAAATGATTGAAGTATTTGAACTGTAATTAAAATTTACAGTTTTAATGACATACAAATTGCGTGCATTGAAGTACATAAATATTAGCTACGCAATGTTAAATCGACGAGATAAAAACATTCGACATTCTGGAAAGTGGACAAAACTGTCAGTTTGCCGAACTTTACCATGCACGAACTTTAACGATTCATAGCAATAACAAACCTTTTTTTTAAATTATCGTAGTAAAAGTTGCTCTGTTGTCCAAAAAAGAACCAAAAAACCTTTTTGTTATAGAAATACAACCGACATTAGATTAAAACAACAGATTCCCATTTATAATAAGAGAGAAGGGAAGTTATTATCAGTGGCCTGGCGTGATCATTTTTCCTGGGTAGGCTGCAAAGCAGATTAACGTATTATTTGACACTCCTCTGTCGTCATTAACGAAGAGATGTTATTCTCTCGATTACCCAGGGTATACTAGAATAACGTGAGTCAATGGCCACCGAAGTTTACTATTTTGCTATAACTTCTAGGAGAACAAAGTATCTATGAGATTGTCGTCTGGTAAAGTCACATTTCCTTCAGTAAACAATAACACTTGTATTATTCATCAGCTATTGATTAAATTCTAATTTGAACTAAACGCCATGAACTAACATTAATTTCTCACCTGTCAGATACAAGAGCTGAAATCTTCTTACCTTCTTGATCTGGCTCGTTTCACTATAATAAAAGCACGTGCGTTCGCCAGTACTGCAAAAACTCAACTGAGCTCTTATTCTTATGACGTCGCAGAGATGTCATCGCCACCTACACCGAAAGCCCTCTGACTGAGGACTAGGACAGTGGTCCGCATTCATGTTGGACAAACATTTATTTCACAGCCCGCAAAAACAATTTAAAAATGAGAGAACCAAATGGGTGGACAACAGGCTTATTATAATTAACGATTGATTTATTTTGCTCTCTTTTGTCCCTGTCACTCACGGCTGTCGTTAAGACATTTTTAATTTTATTATTAATAATAGAGTATTTATTTTGGTCTATAAGAAAAATCCTAAGAATCAACTTTCCACGCCAATTACAAGACATTTCTCATCACAAGTGTGAATTAAACGAAATACGTGTGAATAGTACCGATTATAATGAATCGTACCGCAAGCCGCCCACTGATTCCTGACACCTCTTTCAGCGCCTGTGAGGTTGGTCATTCCGATAAGCTGGGCTGATTATGTGGGGGGGGGGGTGAGTGAGTGTCGTGGCGTGAGAAAGCCCGCCACTGACCCCACTGATCTACAGTGCCGAAAGGACACGTACTGTGGATGCGTTGAGGGCTCCGAAAGAACAGAGACTTCGTTCTCTCTTTCGCGTGAGTTCGAAACTGAGTAGGAAGTGCAAGATGTCAAACCTACCATGATTTTACGCATGAAACTGTTTAATGTCTAAGTAAATATCATTTAAAAGTAAAATATAATTGAAGGATGTTTTTTTTAATACGGGATATTCACAGTAACGCTGAACATTATCCCGCGCGTTTTATAATATTGAACTAAAGTTTGCCAATTTATTTAAGCAGTATGGTATTATCTTAGCTTAATAAAATTATTATTCCCTTAATTATTATTAAAATTCTTCTGAAAATACAGAAAAAAGTAAATCTTTTTTTACATAAACTTGAATGCAATGTCTAAATATATTTTTTTAAATATGCCCCAACATTGGGGGGGCAGTTGCCCCCCCTTGCCCCCCCCCGAATCCCGCCTCTGTTTGGGAGTATTCTAAACTAAAACCTTCGATTAACTTTGAAAATGAGTTTCCCGCTGCATAAAATTTACTCACATTTTAAAGAGTCTTGTTAAAATCGTCAGATGCTTATTAACTGATAATAATGGCAGCAATATTTAAGAAAAAGAATACAGATTACACTTAGCTAATACGCAAAGCCTTGAATGTAAGTATAGATGCACACCAATCAATAGAACTCGCTACACTGAAACGAATGAATCAGAGCATTGAGGAACTGAGTCAAGTTGTAGCATGCTTATCTTAGACACGCTCATCCGCTGTGCCTGTCACTACTTATGAAATCTAATACCGTTTCAATGTGCTCTGGACTTCCTAGAATCAAAATACAAAATACTTTACCCGTTTTGGTAAAGATGAAATTTTGAATTTCTATACTTCGGTTTTGCTTTCTTGGCGCACGGGGGTGTGTCAATAAAATGGAATATCTCACGTATTTTCTGTCGTTCTCGGATGTACCGCTACAAGTCGCGTGATCGCGACTGTATAGAGAAGTGCTGGCGATCATGCGACTCCTAGCGGCACAACGGAGAACGACGCGAAATACCGTGAGATATTCCATTTTGATGACACCCCTCGTGCACCAGGAAAGAAAAACTGAAGTATAGTGCATATATTGCCAAAATTACACACTGTGGGGCGGTCGCAAGAATCGCCAGAGGGAAGGTGGCCTTTCACTGCCGAAAAAAGTTTAAATTGTACTCACGTCAGTGGCGTGCATTCCATGGAATGAAGAGAATGAGTCATTCCCCTAAGTAAGGCATAGAAAAAAACCTTTATATATTGGAAATCTTCCTTGCTAATGGCCAGAGCAAAACTGTTCACTCGACTCTTGATTCTAAGCTAAGTGTGTGTGATGTTTTCAGAACGGTGTGTAGATTCGTCTCGTGACGTCAGCGAAGCTTCTTGGAGAGTGTTGGCGTTTGACTTCGTCATACCTCGTGAAAAGTCGGGTCGATTCGTGAGTGCGCGAGAATGATAATTTAAATGCGTTCTGTTGTGATCGACGGGTAGCAATTTCAAGTTCGAAAAAAAATATTATTCTGGCATTTTCAGAATGTTTGATGTACGTGCTAACTACATTATAATACAATGAAAGTATAAAGTACCAAATAATACCGAAAACGTTTATATTAAGTTAAAGAAAGTATTCTAAACAAACTAATTATTTGCGTACAGTTCTGCAGTTCTCCCTTGCGGGAAGGGAATGCATTGGTGAGCTCATTCTGTGCAGTAGTCATGGCATCTAACGAGGAAAGTGGGGGGAACCAGTGTTGACAAGCAGAACCGTCGGCACGGCGCAACGCCCACGGATCCCTTTCCTGTGATACGTTCGAAGTAGGCACGATCAACTTTCAGGAGAATAAAACATTACTGATATTTCGAGGAATCACCACACATAAGAATTGCAGACGGAAGATTTGGTTCGTATTCGCCCTTGGTCTATTACGAGATAAATTCTACGATGATTGTCGCGAGAGCTGATACCTAAAATAATATAATATTTGCATTAAGAGCAAAAATAAGAAACACAAGTTGCAAGAAAGAGAACCAACAAGACGTGAAATTTGTCCGAGGAATTAAACCGCAGAGCATCCAGAGAATGTGAAAAGTATAAGAAAACAGTAGAACGAACATCACATCCATTGTTTGTAAAGATTGTGGAAGACATTATTACTGAACTCTATAAATACATTTTCAAATCAACATTCCCCATATATTAAAGTTTATGCACACATTTTTCATTTTATGAAAGAAAAAAAGATGCTTTAATGCATTGATGGATTTTGTACGTTTGTGTTAATAATTTTAAATAACAAAGTACTCGATAAATAAAGTTAAGTTATAATCGCATGATTTGTTTATAATTGTTATAAAGTCATATATATTATAATTGTTAATAATGTTAGAAGGCATTTAGGCAACGAAATTTTCCCTGGGGTCTGTTTTCTCCCACGCGACCACTGACGTTCGTATGCAAGATGCGACTTCTCCCGGGTTAATATTCACATTTTGAGAAAATTCGTATCTTTATCTGTTTTACGTTTTATACTTTGGGTTTCAAAAGTGCTTCCCCTACTAAAATTATCACCGCACTCCACTGACTCACGTTATATTTGGGTTCTTATAACGTAGCACTTCAAGCCCTGTCTTCACGACGGAATATCTCACAGCATTTCGCGTCTTTCTCGGTCGTTCCGCTAGATGTCGCATGATCGCAAGCATTGCTTGATATACGCAAAGAGTATATCTCGCTCGTGGATATACGCGCTCGTTTTCTTGAGCCCCGCAGTGGCGGCTCATGCTTACGTTGCACGGTTGCACAAACCCCAGATAATCAAATAAGATCTCATAATACCTTAAGAATATACATTTTGCTTTTAATTATATTTCATATTCATGATATTGCTGCATTATCGATGTACATGAAATCGTATTGAAACCAAAGAGCGTCCAACTGGTACTCTCTCCGGTGTCTGCTGCCTTGCCACGAATTGCACCACACTCTCGGATTTTGCCTGTGTTAACTGGGTTTAATGCATTTACTTTTGAGCCATTCGATTTAACACGGGAAGCATGTGCCTTTAGGTTGGGCAAACAAAGTGACGCTGCGCGGTGACGGAGGAAGTCTTAGGGGAACCCAATATTTTGTCTTCGTCTGACTCGCTGCAAGGTAATTTTATGAATTTCGCTTGTTATTGCCAGTACACAAGTTCAGTTAATACTTGCCGGTATTTAATTCATTATTTATATCTATTTGGCGAAATTATTTTTATTCGATCTACGATTTTTTATTAAGAACATTCGTTTGAAGAGTGTAGTTTGTTTTATGTAAAGTTGGTTGTTGTGGAACAAATCCCCCTTCTTTCTTATGCACACAATACTCTTCCACCGACGCGACAGTCATTTCCCGGTCATTTCGGGAGCTTGTTTGTGTGTAGTGAGTTCAAGAAGTGTGTGATGGATATTTTGTTACTTAAGTGATGTTGTTTTTGTTGTTGCTGTTGCTGCCGATAAACGATGTACGTAAGACTGGCAGTTTTCTGCTATATTTTTGGACAATGAATACAATGCAAAATTTACTGAAAATCCCTTTCGGTTCATACCCTATTGAGGATTTCTAAATTTAATGATTGTATTTAGTTATCATCACTAGTAGCAGCAATATCAATGACCAAGATCATGAAATGAAAAATGTAAAACAAGTTCAAACAAGTGCTTATTGCAGCGTGCGATCACCGCACTGCATAAGTGCATGCGGAGTGCGATCACTGTATTTTCGAAAACTAGTTCATTTTTGAATTGTACGATTACTATTTCCGGCTCAAATTGTCTCAAAGCAGAACCAACACTCGTGAGCACAATGGTCATAAAAGCAAGAACCATATTCGCGGGAGGAGGACATGCCTGACGCAGATTTCGCATAAATGAATATATATTTATTTAACTAATTTTTATTTAATTGTAATGGTTTTTGACCTTAATAAAACACTCTGTAATATTTTTTTAGCAATTTTTTTTGACGTTTCGGAGTATTTTTCAAAAATCTATTGTCCAGGTTTGCTGAAACCACATCATAAGTAAACATTATCATAAAAACATTGTCAATGGTATAAAAAACTGGCCGAGTGGCGAACATCATCTGACCTAGTTGGCGTGACATTAGTCGTTTTTAAAAAATAGTTCCAGATTCATCAGAGTTTACACATGACCATTACAATTAAATAAACAAAATAACAAGAAATATATATATATATATATATATATATTATTTAATAGGTAACACATTGATACAAAATTTCAATTCTTTTAACTATGTGGCTAGGCTGAAGGCCTTTAAGCCATTACAATACATACATCCTACCGCATTCTAACCTTTCGAATTCTGGCATTCACCCCTAATGGTCTCTTCATCGCATCAAAGCCGCGGAAGGGAGACCATAAGGTACGGCTGAGGTAAAAACCCCTGAAGGGGTAAAAAACCTGCCGTCAGAAGACGAGTACATGCTAAACTACTAGTTGTTGTTTTTTTCTAAACTATTTATTTCCTGGCGTGGGCATCTTCTCCATCCAATCTTTGGCCTCCTCAGCCCCTGAAATCAAACACCGCCACAAAAGATCGCCCGCACCACCGCCTCTCCGAACAATTTACTACTAATTAACTTAATTATCGCTTACTGACTAATTTAATTATTACTAACTTACTACTTAATATTAATGATTAGCATTACTGATTACCTTTCTAGTTAACTTAATGATCTCTTGCTTATTGAATTAATTATTTCATCTCCAGTCTAGGCTCCGCTCGTACTACTAACCAGTGCTGTTTTCCCATTCCCTGATTACCGTTTCCCTGATAGTTCGAACCTTTCCTAAAAATGTTCCTAATTCTTTCATGAAGTGAGATCTATTATCAGCTAATATGTTTTGAGAGAGCGTTATGTTTCTGCATTGGAAGCAATAGTTCCCCATTCCCATCCATTTTCCTCTCCAAGTTTCTGTAGCGCAGCAATTTAACAGGATGTGGATCCAATCTTCTCTATCACCGCAAAGTACACAGATTCCATTGTCATTCGAATCCTTCATTCTACGTTGCATCCACTCTCCTACCCTAAACCAAGCGTATCCCCTCTTGCATCCCTTTTAAGTGTGTGTACGTAACTTTCGCATCCCCATAAAGGACTCGTGTGAATTTGTACCACTAACGAACATTTTTCTGCCGATGCTGCCAGAATATCTTGCCTTTTAATATCCGAAAGTCGGTCTAAAATTAACCGTTCTATTTCCCGTGTTCCCCTATTCTCAACCATTTCAGGAGAAACATCCCCCAAACCTGTGCGTTCTAATACCCGTTTCACTTTGTACGCCCAATAGCGCTGATCGTTTTCCTGTAATTGCGCTCTAAAGCACCTGCGAATAAGCGTGTCAGACTCTTCACTTGCTAATCTAATCCAAAACTTAATGGCTTTCATTTTTAAATCTTTCCAAATTCCTACACTACGTACCTCTCTTAAGACGCCGGCATTAGCTGCGAATCTAACGACTCCGAGAATTAATTTATAATAATCTGTTTCGATGCTTTCTAATCTGTCTATTCTGTTCACTCCCCAGATTTCCGCCCCGTAATTCATTGCTGGGAGCACTAGCGATTTAAACATTGTGTCGCACACCTTTAACGGCAATTCCGGTACTCTACGCATTACGCAACCGATTTCTTTGAGAGCAATTCTTCCTTTACTACGAGCCGCAACTATGTGTTTATTCCATCCCCCATTCATAGAGAATTTTGCACCAAGATAAGTAAAAGTTTTAACACGGTCGAGTTCCTCCTGTGCGTAATACCATTTCTCTTTGTTACCCCAAATAAACCCATTCTTGAAGACAACAATTTTCGATTTTTGAATATTTACTTTTAGTCCCCATGCTACACTATATATTTCTAGGGTGTTTAAACTCGACTGTAATCCCTCAATCGTTTCTGAGCATAGAACTAAATCGTCCGCATAAAGTAATCCGGGAATTTTCAGGCCATCAATTGCCGGTGCAGATGTGTCGGTTTCCTGTACCCATGTCAATAAATCATTTATATACAAGATAAACAACAGCGGTGAAAGAGGACAACCCTGTCTTACCCCTACTGTCGATTTTATTTTTTGCGTTGTACTTCCGTCACCGCACTTGACGCAGTTTACTTCTCTGTACATCCTCTGTAACACCGTTAAAACTTTACATGAGATGCCTAGTTCATTTAGTTTTCGCCATAACGATTCTCTGTTGATTGAATCAAACGCCTTTTCGAAATCCACAAAACTGCAATATAAATGGCCTCGTTTACGTGAAAGCGCCTGTTTTACTAGTGTATCTAACACAAAGATATTGTCGGTGGTCGCGGAGCCTTTCCTAAAACCTGCTTGCATTTTTGAAATTTTACTATATTTTTCCGCCCAGTCGCTCAGTCGAACGTTAAGAATTTTACAGAACAATTTGCGAACATTTTACAGAACGAAAATATATTCCTTAACTTAGTTTTAATTCATTTACATGAATTGCTCACGTTTTATTACGGTGTATATTAGTGTACTGAATTTTGGAAGCTATATTCCCGTCATTCCATGCAGCTGCAACCCCCAGTGTGTTCGGGCACCAGCCGCCCAGAGTCTAATATTAGACTGTGAGCCGCCTATATGGTCTTTCCAATTTAATTTTGTATCGAAGGTAACGCCTAAATATTTAACTGAACTAGATTTTGAGAGCCAGGGAATATTAATATTTCTTATGTTGAGTGGAGGTGGGATTGTGGGTTTTCGCTGAGTAAATATTTTTGCTTGTGGTTTTTTAAAGTTTATTTTAATTCTCCATTTATCAGACCATTGAGGGTATAATAATAAATAATTTTGAAGATTGTCGTATGCGCATAGTAAGATTTTCTAAGATTTCTAAGATTTTCTAAGGTAGTGAAGAAATATTTACTAGTCCGCTTTGTTGGAGGTCTGGGGATGCAAAAAAGATAATTTTGAGCGTAGTAATATGTAAGATTGTTATTTCCTCTGGATATATTGATGCCCATATTGTATACGATGGGTAGTAGTATTAGTAGATTGAATATTGGATTTAAATTTCCCTTCGGAGATTGCAGTAAGGATAGCCAACCCCCTTTTTTTTGTTCCTGATTGGTTTGGTTTGATTCGTGAATGAAATTAGGACCTATCGTACTTTTATATCGAATAGAGAGACAAGCTTTATTGATCAGCAATCTTTTTCATTTCATAATTTTCCAGTAAATGACATTTCCTTCAGACTGGGTGAAGTGGTAATCGTAAATGTTTTCTTTCATCACTAGATATTTCGCCACTAGGCTGCGACACACGCGTTCTGACCTCTATTTCAAAAAGTACGTTGAACGTGCCAATGTGCCACATTCAATGTGGAAGTTAAAGGGATAAAGAAAACAGGTTGGGACTTGAAACCCAGCTTGAAACCATCTGGCAGACACTATTCACTGAAGAAGAAAACGAAGGAAGTTGTGAGGAATACTTTTGAGAGCTGAAGAGAGCGGTAAGGATCCATATTGTGAATTTTATATGATCTTCTGAAATACAGTTTGCGATTTGTTTCATCTAGTGCTTATGTCGTCTTTCACCAAGTTATTTTTATGGGCAACGGAGTGAAACAAAATAAGTGAATTTATGATGATATAAGATAATTTGACGAGTGTGAATCGGAAGATGAACTTTCATGCAGTTGCAAATTTTTGAACGTATCGAGAAGTGGGAAGTAGAGCAACTTTTTTCTTGAATACTAACATTAATTTTTTCCAGAAAAAAAGTTTAATTATGTCCAGAATTAGAAATTAGCATTCATTCTTATTGAGAATCAGAGGAATATTTCCAAAATTGATCTTCAATGTGTCTCCACATATGCTGTTAGTAATGATGGATACCTTTTATAATTTCACTGATGCTTTCCTGTTATCATGCATTAAATTGTTCATCATTATCATTAGTGTTAAAGTCCTAAGGCCTGTTTGTGCTTCAGCAGTAGGATTTAAAAGATAATTATTAATTATCTAAGTGTTCCTGCAAGATCAATTACTTTTTTTGATTTTCCTTTATTACTCTTTCCTAGATGGTTGTATATTAGAGCTGTCTTTGGGAATCATCCTTCTTTCATTCTATTAATATGTTCCATGATTCTGAAAGAAATTCTGATTCTTTTTAACTTCATCTTATATTTTTTGTTTAGTCTTATCGTTATGTTTGTTTCTCTGACCATGTAGGTTAGTGAAGCCAAGTTGATGTCTAAGGAACCTCATTTTAAGTATTCTCAGTTTATTCTTATCCTTTTTCTTTAGGATCCAGGTTTCTGAGACGTGTCAACCCATTGCTTTGGCTGTCATATTGTAGATTCTGATTTTAGCTACCTACATCATGCCACTTTCAAAGGCATTTAGATTTTTCCATTATTCTGTCCATGAGTATTGCAAGTCTTAGTCTTCATGATTTCATTGTATTTCAAAATTTTGCATTGCTTGTCCTAATAATTTTGTCTAGTGTTGTTGACTAAATATAGAAAAGTTGCATTTGATTGCTACAATTTGTAATTGTGTTGTCCAATTTTCTTTAAAATTTTTTTTTTTTCAGGCAAATGGATTCTTCCTTTCTTACGTTCTCTCCCAAAGCTCTTTCAAAGAAAAAATGTACGTTTTAATTTTGATAAATTGTAATTCTTACTTGGAAGTAAGTGTTATGTGAAAGTGTTAATATTTATTCTTGTGTTCCAGTGTATGGCAACATTGTTCAAGGACCAGTTAAATCTAGGATACTGAAATCCAAAATTTGTCCTCTTCAAGATGCTCGCTGCTCTCCATCCAGTCTTCATAACATTGAAAAGAATCGAAGGGAATCTACTGAGTCAAAGAAATCCAGTATATTAACACTTGATGATTCTGTTGTTCTAATAAGTGAGAAAATTAATAGCAGAACTACTCACATTCCCAAATTTTTTAATTCTGGTAAAGAAAGGACTGCTTCAACTTTGATTTCTAAGAGTGTGAAAACTGCTGAAGTTCAGAGATCAGCAAATGACAAATTTGATGAAATTCGAAATTGGTTGAATGAACTTCATACAGCACATGAAAGAAAAAGGTTCTCACCACCATGGTCAACTTCGAATACAAGTTCTGTGATTGAATGCTCTCCTGTCTCTGCTGACCCCCCAAAATTGGATACTGAAAATACTTCCAAAAAAAATATAATATCAGAGACTAGCAGTGATGAAAGTTTGAGAAGCCACCAACTAAACAATTTTATGGGTTCTGACTATAATTGCAACAGTCAAGAATTTGAGAAGAAAGATAATTTTAGGGGAGTAATACCAGAGAGTAGTGATGATGAAAGTGAAATACATGTGAGGCGAAAAAAGGCATGCCTTATCTTTAGCGATAGTGAATATGAAGATGGCAGCAGCAATCGGTCCCAGTCCTCTGTTGGCAAAAAATCAGACAAAAATTCAAAGTTGTTACCATGCAGTAAAAGTAGTAGTAATCTTTCCCAGTCATCTTCGGTGAAAAAGAAAACTGATTCTGTTTCTAGTAAATCCAGTGAAGATTCTTTTAAGTTATCATTGCCTCGCAATAGATGCAAGAAATTGGATGTAGTATCCAATAAATCTAGTGAAACCTCTTTTAAGTTATCATTGCCTCGCAGCAGTGATGATGGTGGCAGTTGCTCCAGGACAAGTTCTCAGAGTGATGAAAGTATCATTTCAGTAAGCTCAGCTGATAGAATTATATCTAATCTGTATGCCAAAAACTGGAACAAGGAAAGTGTGTTGACACCAGTAGTTCAGAAAAGAAAAACTGTGGCAAAGAATCAGAGTTTTGAGGTAGACACTGGGTCCATTGATGCAACATTATCCCAACTATATGGAAAGAATTGGGATGAAGAAAAAATTCTGACGCCGCTCCTTAACAGAAGGAAAGTGAGAAAGGGAAAGGAGAACACTCCTCCTGTAAGTAAGAAGGAAGTGAATGCTGCAAGACCGTTCTTAACTCCCAAAACAAAAGTTCCTATTCATAGTATAAATGCATCGAAGACCTGTCCTTCGAGAAAAGGGGTTTCAGAGATCACCCAATCTTTTGAAACTTTGAGTTTCTTGCGGTCCTTATCTGGTAAGTATAGGAGTTTATTTTAAAAAGAAATTATAGCTTTGTGCGTGTTTTTCTACTTTTTTTCCAAGTTTAAACTTATTGAATGTTTTGCAGAAATATTTTACCAAAGGTTGTTTGTTGAAGAATGAAAAAAATATCTAGATGAATAAATAAGAAAACATAATTTAGGGCAGTAACTATTTCTAATGGCTGCACTTTATATAACAAAAAGACAAATCAAAAGAGGCTTCTTACTCATTTTTGAAAATATTTTTGTACATTTTGTTGCATGGGTAAAACATTTAATTTTTGATCTTATGAGTGTGGGTATGTGCATACACACACTTGCTAATGTCCTATTTATTTTAATTACTTGTTTTCATGTTTGTACCGGATCTGATGATTAATGTCTTGGAAAGAGTAATGTAAATAACATTGATTTCATGAACATGAAAATTTTGTAGGAGGATTGATAAAAATTAGAAAAATGCAAAAAATACATGTTATGAATGTATCGACCTGCAGCAAAAACTCAATTAAACATGAAATAAAAGGTTGTGTAACCAGGTGAACTGGCTAGAATAGTAAATATAAATAAATTGTTTGTGTTTTCTGCTGGTGTATTGGATGAAAGTAGTTTTGGTAAAGTCGTATTAGTCACATTTTTGTTGTTTTTATCTCATCTATCTTTTGAATGATTTGTTGCAGTTTGTTCCCCTAAGAAGAGTAACCCAGAAGCTCTTCTTTATAAAAAGGATTTCAAAAAGAAGAAGGATGAATTGTGTTCCAGACTTTTTAAATTATTTAATGCAGAAGTATTTGAAAACAAGGTAATATATTTACTGTATTTTATACTTTTGTAATTAAATTTGTAATAGGATATTTTTCAATAGTTTATCTGGAGCATTGACAAATCATCAAAAATCCAAGAGTCCAATTAAGATATATTTAAATTGTGCAAATTTACTTCAATTTTAATGGCTTTTACGTGATTGCTAGTGGAAGTATATGAATGTAATATTTTTCAGAACAAGTACTCAAGTACTGTAGTTTCTGCAGCAGATTGTTTTGTTCTTTCTTAAAAATTTCTCATTTTGTGGCCCATATTCCAAACCACTTCCAATGTTGATGTATGTGGGGATGCACATGGTAATTGATAATTGTGTTTTAAATATCTAAAATATTGATATGTGTATTTCTGTAATTTTAGCAATATATTATATACTAGGTAAACCCGGTAAATGTTGTTCTGCCCTTCATCTCCCTCTTTCCCCTCCCATCACCCTTCCTCACTGTTCCTCCCTCCCTCACCCTGCCCCTGTCTGTCTGTCTCTGCAACTCTGTCCCTCTCATTCACATTTAATTGCAAATTCTGCACATCTCTGAGCTGGTGAGGTAATATCGGGAAGTGCTGGACCAGCAAAAATGTAATAGAATGTTCAAGAAGGATTTCATCCTGTAGGTTACAGTGTGAGAAAAGTTTCTTTGAAGCTTTTAGCCTCAAAATTTTAGTTTTTAATGCCCTAGAACACTTTGTTTAGGAGTTACTTAATGATGTAGATTCAAAATCCTACTGAATGTGTTCCGGGTTGCATTTGACATAAATATTTAGTTTTGTTCTACAGTACCATGTAGTGGAGTTTAAAACAGATTTAACAGCACATAAGCCTTCTCGGTGAAAAAACATGTAGAAGTGCCAACTTTCTGGAAATTAGATACTTTCATGGTGTCGGAATTTAGCTCTTATATATATAAGATATTAGTGTAGTATCAAGGCAAAAGGTTTCACTGTAAACAGAGAAATTTTATTCACCTTTTTGCAATTACATTATTACGCAAAACTATAATACTTTACTCTCACCTGTAAACAGAGAAACGAGAATTAATCCTTATTACTACCGCTTCTCTAGCTTCTCTATTTACTTATCTTAAATACAATACAACACAATATAATAGACTTTCTCTCCACATTCCTTTGTCCACCTATTATCGCACTTCGTCTGTCAACAACGAAACGCTAAGCGTTGGAAGCGCGGTATATTCAAATTAAAGATAATATATTTTCTTTACATCTCCCCTCCCCCCTCGGGGTGAGACATATAAAAGCATTTTGATTTCGGGTATATTCTCTATTCTTCTCCTGCTTCTTCTTTTGTGTCTTCCTGTCCTATTGGTATGAGTTTTGATATATGGAATAAACTTATTTGTGACTTCACATTAGTCTTGATTTTGTACAGAGACTTTGATATTTTTTCTATTATTTCAAATGGTCCAACTCTCAGATGGTCAAGCTTTTTTCTATTTAGTCTGTTTCCGTTTTCTATATATACCATGTCTCCGACATTATACTCATAACATTTTCTGTTTTATCATAAAGATTTTTGTTGTAGTTATGTGATCTTGTGGACCTTTCGAAAGCTAATTTTCTATCATTGGTCCAGTCATCTTTGTTTTTTTGTCTTTTTAGTTCGTCTGGTATGACACTCGTGTCCGTTCCATTCAATAAATATTCTGGAGCAAAACCAGTAACAGAGTGTTCAATCTTATTATATTTATCTACACATTCTCTAGCAACCGTTGTCCAAGCTCTTTTTTGTTCGGTTTCATTTATTTTACATCTGATTTTATTGACTAGAGTCTGATTCAGTCTCTCGTTCAGGCCGTTTGAAATGGTGCATTAACTGCTGTAAATATTAGTTTAATGTTCATTTCTTCAAGAAATTCTTTAAATTTTTTTGAATTTATCCCCGGGTATTGGTCCGTTAGTATAATGCCAATTTTATCTGTTTTCGACACGTTCTGAACGAGCTTGATGAAATCAGTGGCGTTCTCTGTCTTGGATGTTAAAATAAATGCATATCGTGTATAGTGATCGACCAATAAGTGGAGGTATTTTTTTGTTGATCTTCGTCCTCCAAATCCGCCAATGGTGTCTATAGACATGATTTCAAATGGTTCAGTAGCTGGTCCCAAGTGGGACATTAATCCAAATTTGCCTTGGCCTCTTGTTTTATTTTTTATACAAATGTCACAATTTTTACATATTTTTTTAATATTATCTGTTAGATTCTTTGATGTAAAGTAAGGGCATATTCTGTTCATAGTTTGTCTAATGCCTGTATGGCACCATTCGCTATGTATATCTCGTATCAATTTAATACTGAATTCTTCTGACAAGATTATTTTTTCTTTATTTCGGATTTTTTTATAAAATATTCCGTTCTTTCTTATTAATTTTGGTTTCATTTTTTGTATTATTTCATTGTGTTTTTGGTCCGTTCTTATTTCATCTATTTGTGTCAGGTTTACTATTGTTAGAGCTTCTTCAGTGTTTTCAATTGGTTCTAGTACCGGATTTCGGCTTAAGCAGTCAGCTTCAGCGTTATCTTTACCTGGTACGTATTTTATTTGGAAGTCATATTGTGACAGATAATAGGTTAATTCACCTAATTCTTCATCTGTTCTCGCTTTTATGTTCAGATTTTCAAGTGGTTTGTGATCCGAGTATACCTCAAAGTTTCTTCCAATCAACCAGTGTTGCCAATATTTTACTGCTTCTTTGATTGCCAGACATTCAGATATATTGCCTTCTTTCTTTTTTGAGCTTCATTCAACCTCTTTGAGAAATATGCTACTGGTTTTTCTTGTCCATCTCTTTGTACTTGCTTTAATATGGCCCCAATTCCTTCAAGCGATGCATCTGTGTAAATTTTTATTGGCAAATCTTTATCAAATATTTCTAAAACTGGTTGAGAACATAATAATTTCTTTATTTCCGCAAAAGACTTCTCACATTCTTCTGACCACATGAATGTGACTTCTTTTCTCAATAGTCGATGCAATGGGTCTAATAATATTGAGCTATTTGGTATATATTTATGGTAAAAGTTGATCTTTCCCAAAAATTGTCTTATATTTTTTTGAGTTTTGGGAGTAGGAAAATTCTGAATTGCGATTAGATTATCTTTTATTGGTTTTACAGTGTTTTTCTCTATAACGTGCCCCAAGTATTTCACTGAGTTTGCAGCGAATGAGCATTTCTTGAATTTTAATCTAAATCCTTCTTGTAAAATAGCTTGTAATACCTGCTCCATATGTCCGATGTGATCTTCAAACGTTGGTGAATAAATTAAAATATCATCAATATAATTTTCTGTAAAATCTGTTAATTTATGTTTCTTTAATACGCTACTCAGGATTCTTTGGAATATTGCTGGTGCTGTTTTCAGACCAAATGGTAAACATGTCCATTGATAGTGCCCTTCTTGCGTTACGAAACCAGTTTTTGATTTGTCTTGAATTCGGAGTGGAATTGACCAAAAAGCAGAGTTGATATCCAGTGTTGTAAAATATTTACAGTTTCTAGTTTTGATTATCAGGTCATCTATAAGTGGAAAGGGTTGAGCTTGTGGTACAATAATCTTATTTAGATCTCTAAAGTCAATGCAGAGACGATTTTTCTTTCCTTCTTCTCTTTTATATGCAAGAGTTACTGGTGCCGCAAATGGGCTGTAAGATTCTTCAATCAAATTGTTTTCTAATAACTTTGCCACTTGTGTTTCTATTTCTCTTTTATCTTCTATTGAGCACCTGTATGGTCTTTTACTACAATATTTGTCTACTATCAAGTCGATTCTTGCTTCATAATTCTTTACTGTACCAATATCGAATTGGTCTTTTGCAAATACAGTTTTATATTTTTCGACTAATTCTTTTATCTTCATTTTTTTTATATTAGTGAGATGTTTCAGCTTGATCTGAAATTTATTTTCCCCTATGTGTTCATTAAAATGTACTGAACACTGGTTAATTTTATTATGTTCATGATCTATTACTTTCTTTTGTGATATTTGTAAATTCTCATCTTGAATTAATTTAAATTTTTTTATTATATCTAATCCTATGAGGAAATCTTCAAAATCATCTGTTTGTGCAATGAATACATCAATATATTCCTCCATGTCAAAGATTTTTATTTTCATAGTTACCAAACCTTTTGTATGTGTCACACCATTAACCGTTTTTAAAAATATTTTATTTACATCTTGTGTCTTGTACTTTATCTTAATTAATTTTGGATTTATTAGAGAGATTTGGGAACCTGGATCATATGTTCTGTTGACCTCTAACTCATCTTCTAATAATATTTTGACTTTAATCAATGGTGTGGTTACTCGTTTTTTTTGCTTCTGTATTTAGATTTACTTCTATCACTGAGTTGTTTCCTATTAGGCTATTTGAATTTCTTTCTTTCTTCTTAAACCAACACGAGTCTTCAGGATGATATCTAATACCTTTATTCAAGGTTTCACAATTTTTACATGGCTTTTTCTCTTCGAATTTCTTTTTGTTATTATATTTATGTTCTTTCATTTTTGCAAAATTATTTTGATTTACTACATGTTCATATTTTCTGATTTCATGCAATAATGCAGTAGAGTTCACACAATGTTCTTTATCAATTTTATTTCTGACAAATTCAGGTAATCCTGCTGCTATAAGCAACACTAGGGTCTTTGAACTAATTGCATTGTCCATATCTAGTAATAGCTTTTCTTTCCTCATAGCATATTCAATCAATGAACCTTCTTTATATCTATAATATATAGCATTCATATCTGGACCCCATCCTTTGTCTGCAAAGGACTCTAAAAACCTTTCTTTCCATTCAGACCATTCAGCTTCAATTGTTAATATTGTGAGGGTTGCTGAGTGCCAATCTGAACAGGACTTGTCCAGAAATAGTCTCAATATTTCAATTTTTGTACTGTCTTCAATTATATCAAATCTTTTACATTCTTTCTCAAATGTCTCTAGCCATTGGCTTGCATTTGAATGTTTAGATGTAAATTTTTCAATCATAAATTGATCTGTTATTTGTTTTAAATTAGGTTGACATTCTTTCTTTTCAGTGGATCCTACTACATCTGTTTTTATTTGTTGTAAATACGTGTCATTAAACATTATATTACCCTCTTCATCAATGTATGTCTGTTCCAATTCGTGTGTGAGTGTTATCCACACTGTTCTGTTTTGGCCTCGTTGAGTAAAACTTTTTTTCACTCGTCTAAAAACATCTGTCTTAGTCAGTTCTGTATGTTCAGTTACTAACCTCATATCCTGTGGCAACTCATAATGTTTATTGTCCTCTGCCATGATGGAGGTAATGGCAGGAATATTTCTTTTATTATCCTTCGGATCTTTCATATATTGGAATGTAAACTGCAGTCGCCGCGGCATTATAATAAAAAATTCTCGTTTTATAAGATATTAGTGTAGTATCAAGGCAAAAGGTTTCACTGTAAACAGAGAAATTTTATTCACCTTTTTGCAATTACATTATTACGCAAAACTATAATACTTTACTCTCAGCTGTAAATAGAGAAACGAGAATTAATCCTTATTACTACCGCTTCTCTAGCTTCTCTATTTACTTATCTTAAATACAATACAACACAATATAATAGACTTTCTCTCCGCATTCCTTTGTCCACCTATTATCGCACTTCGTCTGTCAACAACGAAACGCTAAGCGTTGGAAGCGCGGTATATTCAAATTAAAGATAATATATTTTCTTTACATATATATGCGGTACCAACATCCAGTTTTATGTATGTACAGATTATGTGACATTGTGTTCAAAATTGCTTGTTGACAATAAATTGCTGTGTGTTAGTTGTTCTTAGAAACATTACTTGGTGAGAGAGTGTCTGGAAAATTAGTATCTAGTATGAAGTGGCAAAATGTGTGTATAAATATGTAATGAAGAGCATAAGAATAAGTTGCAAATATGTAAAATTGGAAGTAATATATAATATCAAAGTTCAGTGAAAACATTTAGTACACATATATTTCACAATAAAAAAAAAAAGTGAAATTACATTAATGAAATTATTATTAAGCAAATTTTGAAAATAAAACTTGCTTGATCTACTTCCTTTTTGCCATATCTAAAGGTACCTTACTGGTTTTGATAGTTTCCTTTACGGATCAGTAAAGGAAACTTTCTGATTTTGCCACACCTAAAGGTAATATTCGCAATGCTGATGTGCTCTTGCTGTGGCATAGATAACTAAGGTGGTGCAGATGAAGATAACTGGCACGCGTATATCTGCCCATGTCTTCAGATGGGGCACCTTGGATTGTCATCATGCAATTCTGAATTTGTGAGAAAGAAAAGAGCCGATTCTTTTTTTAAAAGTAAAATCTTATTTTTGAAAATTAAAAATTTTCTAGGATATCATTTCAGAAAATTCGTCAATTAAAAAAAAAAAGCAATAAGTGTCAGAAAAATATGTAAAGTCATGATACAATTAATTCTAATCTTGAGTTTAATCTCTCTCCTACAGGGAACAATAATATTTTTTGTAGAATTAAAAGTTGTGTTCAGAGTTAGTTTCATGACATTCAAGATATCAGTTTTTAAAAATAAATTAAAAATTGGATTGTAGGCCACTTTTGCCTTTGCTTTTATTGATTACCCAATATCATCTTTCCCCTATGTGTTTAGTTTAGGTATACAGCAAGTTGCCTTTAAAGCTCATTTCAGTATAGTAGATCATCAGAGGTGGCTGTTACATATCTCATGCTGAGATATTGAGTCTCGAAAAATGTTCGTAAATCTGTTGTTGTTCCAGTATTTTTCTATGTGAAACTTCTTTGTTAGAAAACCTGGAATTGGTTGCCTCCAGGTGGGTTTTAGGATTTGATCATTAGTGCTTTCTGCTGAATTTAAGATTGTGCTTTTACTTGTTTGAATTTTGTCTAATTGAGTAGTAGTTGTTATAATTTTTTTTTTTAATTAAACTCAGAGAAATTTTTTTAAGAGATTTCTGAGAAGAAATTTTTGAATATCATTTTAAAAGGACGTTTTCAGGACCTTAAGTTTAGATGTTACTTAGTATGGCCTCTTAATCTAATACTTCATTAAGTTTCAACTATTTTTAGTTTTGTCATTTTCTGTATGAATTTGATACTGTTGCATCGGAGTACAAATTGTTGTTTTGAAAAGTAAAAATAAAATGTTCATTTGATTGGGAAATGTTTAATACAGTTGGAAACTTCATCCCAATATGAAGAATTACCATGTGAAAAATTCGGATGTTGTGTTCGGATTGCAATGATTTTGAAAATCACAGTTTTTCTCTGTGTTACAGCTTCCATGCAATTTAAAAATTGACTGGAATGCACGGATGAATAGAACTGCAGGATTTTGCCGTAATAGCTCAGTTCTTGGTACACAAGGCAAAGTCCGGTCATCAAGAATTGAACTTTCTACAAAGGTGAGGAATAATTTTTTTTTTTTTTTCTTTCTTTGGTATTGTTGGAGATTTTTTCAGTTCATGAAAGATTATTAGGAGGAGATTCAGAAATGGGAAAAGGGTTATGATGCTTTGTTTTTAAACACATATATAAATACTTTCACAAGAAGTTAACTGAATATGTGGATTGTTGCAGTATTTCTCTTTGTGAAATTGCCATTTTAAATGAGTTAGTATTTAAAAAGTCTGCATTTTCAGATTTAGAGAATGTGCCTAAAAGTTTGTTCTTTTAATGGGAAATTAGAAAAAACATCCAATTTATTCTATCTGTTTTGTAAAATTTTTCAGTGAACTGATGTGTATGTACATAAACATTTTAAATTTGACATTTTGAGTGAACTGATGTATATTTTTGGTTAAGATATCAGAATACTTCAAAATTGTGGTTGATTTAACCTCTCAAAGTGAGGAAGCTTTGAAATGTTCTATTAGCGCTTGATACATTACATTATTAAGAGTACTCTGATATTAAAGGATTGGTTCAAGGAAAATGTAGTAGGCATCACCAATTCCAAGAGATATCTTATTCCTGTAAAATGCAGATAATTCTAATTTTTTGTGTTTCTCATTACTTAGGAACAAATTTTTGTGTAAATACATACTTTTACTAGAGAGAGATACCTGCATTCAGTAATATTTTGTAGTTTACTTCACATTTGAAACCATTTTTATTTTACTCGTTTTTAAGTATTTTGATCTAATTACATATTTTTACGTATTTAACTGTTATTACATATTTCATGTTTTAAAAAATTTATATGTTGAAACAGAACATTTCAGATGCGAGTTTACAAGGAATTTAATTGGAATTGTCTTTCTTACAAAGCAATGCAGTGAGCTTCAGTGTCTATCTGACCTTTATGTATTGTCAAACTTACCCCACTCTCTACTTCTTGAAAACTGGGTACTCAGTGTCAATGATAAGTGGATGTATGTGAAGCAAAAATAATTTGTCGCATACTTGCTGATGTCTTAGTTCCCACGTGTAACTTAGTTCCCACACGTAACCAAAAAATAAAAAACAATTTTACAAATCATTGTTTTATCGCAATATTAGAGGAGGCTGAGGGGGGGGTATGTCCCCCTTAAACTCCTGGATCCATCACAAACACTATGGTACTACTATTCAGATGAACACTAACTCTTAAACAGCATTGTTTATTTTATTAATGTATTTAATATTTTGAAAGAGTCTACTTTATAATTACTTCTGCTGAGGTGGAACTTTCTTTCAAAGTCTCCAGATCTAGTTATGCTTACATAGAGGAATTTTAAAAACAACAATAATTTTATTTTACTTATTTTCAATTTTTTCTTACATATTTTGAAAGATATTAATGCATATGTGTGTACATATGTTACCTTTTTTGTTACAGTAAATTCTGTTCCCTTCTAATTATCAATTTTTGCAGGTGTGTAACACAGCAGATAGAGTTCGTGATACTCTTATTCATGAACTTTGCCATGCTGCTTCGTGGATTATTGATGGTGTCAAGAGTGGACATGGTGCAGTTTGGCAAGCCTGGTCAGTGTTATTTTAGTATTTGTTACTGTGGATTTGAAGAGCTTGTATAGATTGTGATGCTATTGAAGAGAAATGTAGGCTGGTTTACACTTGCCAATACTGGTGTGCCAGTTGCGGGTTTGCGGGATACAACACTGGCACTCTGTGCGACTGGCAATAGCTGTTTACACAGTGCTAGAAAAGGCATGCAAAACGAGATATTTTTCTCGCTGCTCTTTGTGCCATGCTGCTGTAGTAGTAGCCACGCAAGCGAGTGTGCGAAGCAATTGTTCCATAAACTTTTTTTCTTATTCTTTAATTTGCCTTGGAGAAGTTATCTATCCTCATTTTATTTGCAATTGCCAAAAGTGCGGCTTTCCTGGCCTTGTGGTTCTTATGTTCTGTTAAAAAATATCCCACAAATTTTCCAATTTTATATATAACAGGTCAGACTTGTTAATTTGTTCGTCATTCAAGAAGGCTTGTGCTTCCCAGTAACTTTTATAAATAATTATGATAATAAGCTTACCTTGATCACCGTGCAAGTATAAAGCAGTATACACAGCTGGGGGTTTACACACTCGATGCCTGCTCGAGAGTGTCAGTCACTTGCAACAAGGCGGATACACGTTGCCAGTCTCCATGTGCTAGTTACTGGCCATCTCAACTGGCTTGTTTACTGGATAACTTGTAAACCTGCCTTGTTACAACTTAAAAACTTAGATTATTTTTTGTTGTTGCACCACTCAATATAAAGGAATCCCTTTGTGTGTGAAAATTTGTACAAGTAATGTAATAGTTCTATGTGGTAAAGAGAGCAACCGCTCACCGAATCCCGAGTAGTGTGAATGGGTCGCTTGCTATTTGCCGAGTGTCGAACATTCAGTGCTCACCCTACCCACCGTGTGTCGGTCTTTTGGACACATCGAAAGGAGCAAACATTTGCGGAACACATCAGCTGGTCGGGATTGAGCGAGCAGTAGCTTGTTGCTCGGCGAAGTTGAGTTAAGTTAAGCCCTTATTTTACGTGGCGAGACTCGGGGCATCAGGCTCGCTCTTCCGTCTGATCACACAAATTTCACTACGCTCCTTTCACCTAGCGGAGAAAGAAGGTATTATCTCGGGTGACAAAACAGGCGATTTGAATTTAGCTCAGAGGCGTCATTTAGGCTTGAGGATCTTTTACATGCAAGTAAATCTACTAACATGGGACAGCCGGCTTTACTTCCCCTCTGAAGGAAGGCGTACGAAGGATTTTTTTCGCCCTTCGATCAGGTTTGAACCCGCAAACTTGTGTATGACAGTCCGGTACGCTAACCGTTACACCATTGAATCCGCACGCAGCTTAGCATCCGCGAATGCTGAATGTGTGGAGCCACCTTTACTTTTCATTACATTTTATTCTTTATTCAAGCTATTTGTGCAGATACAAAATATACCTGTGCATAAAATATACAGTACATAAATTTCGCTAAGCTTTGCACAAACCTGCAAATCACAATATAATGAGTCATCGTAAATTGTTTTATGTTTTATACAGAAATTGACATTAAAAGCAAATGATAAATCGATATAATACAAAAGAAAAAAACAATATAAAAGAAATAAAAGAATTTAAAAATTATATACCACTTATTAGTAAAGGATATGCATCGCATATACAATTTAATTTGTAGTAAACAAAGAAATAAAATATTGGATAGTATATTGGGTAAAAAGAAACAATAATAAATAATAGTGAAGGACGATAGGAAATTTCTTATTAGAGAATAAATTTTTGTAGATTATAATGTAAACAGCTCAGGTAATGGTTTTCAGGACATCCCCATGGAAATCAATCAGCCAATTGTTTACAATTCTTTTGGTAGAGATATTAGATGTATTCAAAGCTTTCAAATCATTTGGAAGCAAGTTAAAAACTTATAACTTATACTTACTTAAACTTATCCTTAACTACTACTTAACTAAATACTTTAAACTTATACTTCTCTTATAAACATAATTTCTTCTATTAATATTGTGACTGGTTGCACACTCTGGCTATCTATCTAACTATTATCTAATATTCCTTCCTTTCCTATCTTTTATCTATAAAATTAATTTATCAATAATCACTTTATCATTGGATGCGGCCATTTGCAAAAAAATTTGTCGTAGGCCTGGCGGAAAATGCTAATCTTAAAAAATGTTGAAAAAACTCGAAAACAATTCTTTATCTTTTTGAACTGACCATGTAGGTATAAATTTGGGATCATTATGGGTTCGTATGGTTATTTTTACTTAAAATTCACAATATTTACTTAAGTTAGATTTCACTGATTTCAAGTGCATTTTATTTCAAATTAAAAGCCTTAATATAAATAAATCATTAATTTAGTGTTTTTTGTTGGCGAGTGTGTAGTATTTTATTATTATTTTTCTTATTGTTATTTTTATTATTGCTAACATAATATTTTATTTTATTGTCTATTATCAATTTAAAATAACATCACAATGGGTCTCGAACGCTATTGACATAAAAAATAAATTTCTTTTGTGATTGAGGAAACAGAAGGGATAATTTCCAGGTTTGATTAGCATCAAAGCTGCATGTTCCAACTTGAAAGAGTTACTTTTTCGAAAACAGTCACTGCCAGTGGCAGGCTAACATGTTGCCACTTGCGCGTAGCTTGAACCATTTATATCAATTCAATAATACAGATTCTGAACCAATTTGATTATATGTGTCACCGGTTTGGTCACCTTATTACCAAAACAAAATTAGTAAAATTGAAAAAATTCAACACAAATTTTTGAATTTTGCTGCCTGGAAACTATATCTCCCATCTCCATATGTGAATCATGATTATACCCAAATTGCATATTTTATGAACTTGAGCTCACTAGAATCTCATAGACAGTTAAATGATATAACTTTCTTGTTTAATCTTATAAATAACAAAATTGATAGTATACAACTATTATCAAAAATATCATGGAAAATTCCACAACATGGACTCAGAAACACAAAGGTCGAAACATTTTTTATACCACATGCAAAAACAAATTTATATTTTCATCAACCCTTATGGAGAATGTGCCGTTTAGCGAACACTACAAACATAGATATAACCGATAAAAATGTTAAGCAATTTTCAAACACAGCGAGAGAAAAGTTTTGTACTGATTTTAGATGATAAGAAATGTTAATTTATATTTATTGTATATATTGGGCGATTGCCTGTCAAGAGAAGAAATAAATAAATCCTTATATGTTTCCAAACAGAGAGTGCAAGTTTAAACATGAGACTACAGTGAGTTTGAATTAAAATCTGCCTACATAATAAACCATACAAAAGTGTTTCTGGTTATGACTTACCGTATTTACCCGATTGTAAGCCGACCTTTTTTCTCCTTTTTCATAGTCCAAATATTGACCCTCGGCTTAGAATCGGAATCATTGTGTTGCTATAACGTAGCTGACACCAGACATCCGTAAAGATATTTATTTTTCGTCGGCGACGCAGCAGACACGGTAGACAGTACGGATAAAACCTGCATGAAACCCACATATATTAATTGGAAATATATAATTGTCTAATTAAAATTTCTGAGTGACAGTTGAGGTAAAGTGGTGTTGCCTTACTCGCGACACGCATGTAGTTCCGGCCACCTAGCCCGGAACCAATCCCAGCAGTCATTCTTTTTCGTTGATCTCGGGTAGTGATGTCATCAAAAATTAAAAGCGTATGATTGGATAACGGACCCTCTCTCCTTCCTAACTCTAGCTGTCAATCAATCAGCTCTTTTATCTCTACAATAGTTCTGCACCTGTCTGTATGTAGCAGAGAGTAATTAGTGAATGTGCTATTGAGGTTAGCGAGACCAAAATCTTATAATGAATCGCTTTTATTATACTGTCAATTTCAAAAGAAAAGTCATCCTGTTTGCTGAGGAGACGTCAGATCTTTCTGCGCAGTGGCATTATGGAGTAATATTAGACGGTGGAGAAAGCAGAAAGATGAATTGTGTGCATGTTCCAGCAAAAGACTAACATTTGGCGGGCCAAAACGTAGTCGGCACCATGTAATGGAAATTGTTTCGAATGATTTCGTGAGGGAGCAGCATAAGAAGTGTTTACCTGTGAATGCTAAAATGGTTCAACTTAAGGCTCACGAAATTGTGCGAGAGCAGAAAACCATCAGTTTCAAAGCTAGTTGACACTGGGTGCAACTGTTTATAAAGCGTTGGGGTTTTCACACTGAAGGAATACGTCAGTTGTGCAGAAGTTGCCAGAAAATTATGAAGAGAAATTGATAGTTTCAGCGCTTCATAATAAAGCAGCGTACTGAAAAGAAGTACCTTCTTGGTCAGATAGGAAATGCAGACCAAACTCCAGTATATTTTGATATGCCAGCAAATTATACAGTGGAAGAAGAGGGGAAGAAAGTTCCTGTCAACAGGAAATGGAAAAACAGCACATGACTGTGATGCTTGCATGTACTGCTGACGGACATAAACTACCTCCGTTTGTTGTGTTCAAACGCAACACACTCCCAAAATCAGAGTCCTTCCTAAGAGCGTTATTGTACGTGCAACTGAAAAAGGGTGGTTTACCGAAGACATGATGTTACAATGGTTTTATTTGGTGTGGCATCGTCACCCTGGTACTTTGTTGAATTTACGTAGCCTTCTGGTATTGTACTCTTACACGGCCCACACTAACGAGGCGATAAAGAAGTTGAAAGATCAGGGAACCGACTTGGCAATTATTCCAGGGGGACTAACATCAATACTTCAACCCCTAGATGTGTGCATCAACAAACCATTCAAGGACAGATTGAAGAAAATGTACTCTGACTTGCTCTTCAAGGAAGACAGAATGCTTGTGCCCACAGGGTGTGTGAAACAGGCTAGTCTATTGCAAGTTTGTGCTTGGATAGATGATGCCTGGAAGAGTACTCGTAGAGAAGTTGTCGCAAGGGCTTTTAAAAAGTGTTCTATCTCAAATGCCCTTGAAGATGACTTCCTATTCATGGACAAAAGTGACAGAGTCAAGTGAGGAATCTGAATCTACTGATAACAGCATCTGAGTCAATGATCTCTAAAATGTACGGAAATCAGTAGGCTGAGTGCGTTAAGCATCAAATGTATTTCTTACATTAAAATAAAATTATTTCGTTCATTATTTCTTAGGGTCGGCTTACAATCTCTGTCAGCTTACAATCAAGTAAATACTGTACTTTATTTATAAACTAAGATGAAGTTACATTAGAACTCTTGTTCATTAAGTTTTTAAAAACTTCAGCAGTTACTAGTGTTTCTTTCACTAACAAATTATAGACTCTTCCTGTTGTCACCGGATTAACTTTTTGGAGGAGAAAGTTCACTGGGAGCCATGGAAATTTTTCAATTTTTGTATTTGTTACCCAAGATGAATATGCAGAAACAGAACGATTTTTAACAAACTGTCTAAACAAGTTTTTATCAATGCCAGGCACTCAAAAACTTCCATTTTTTATTTCCAACCCTTTGAGTTATTCAAAACCAAAGTTATGATCTTTTCAGATTCAAATGAGTCAACTATAGAAAGAGCAAGAGCATCTGAAGATCGATTGTAATTGACAGAAATTACTGGTTACATAACATTAATCTATGAAAAAACTGGTGGTTGGCATATGTTCTGGGAAAAGATGAAAGCAAGGCTGAAGTTAGTATATCATTTTTAACTCCAGCTGGCCCAACAAATTCTTTCTCATATTTTTAGAAAACACTATATGCTGTGGCTCCATACGATATGCAGGGTCTGGCCAGCCGGCTAGCTGTGGTGTAGTCCTTTGTGGGTCCTTGATACTGAAAAACTAATTGAAAGCAAAACATCCGTCCGTCAACACTAGCGTCTCAAATATGTGTAAGATTTTTTCCAAATTGAAGAAACCTCTGTCCATCTCGCCTGAGTCGAAGCTCTGCGATTTTGAATATCAGTCATTAATTTATGGCGGTACTTTACACGAAGGCTCCTCAGACATTTTCAAAATGTTCTCAAAAACCGCTCCAAATTTTTACTTTAAATTTACTGTATGAGATGACATAAATGTCATATTGCTCTATTCTTCTGTATTTTCAAAAATTACAAAAATGTAATTTGTTCACATTATATTTAAGAGTACATTGCTTTAAGTAATGTCATATAAAGTTTCTCGAAAACTGAACCTTTTTCTGTGAAAACTACCTCAAAGTTCTACATTTTCAGAAATACTCAAATAACATTTTCTCAAAAATGACTTCAAATTTTTTTTCAAACTTTTCAAACTGATAGTGCTTGCATTCTTTAGTATTTCGTAAAGTTCAGTTTGTGGTATTTTTTAGTTTTTTTTTCAAATTTTACACAAAAAGCAATTTTTTTGAAAGATCTCTCAAACTGTTAGTATGCACATTACTAGCAATTTGTAAACACTGTTGTATTTGTGAGTGTAAGTGCTTCAATTGACTTCAGATGTAATTTTTTGGAAACTCAAAAATTGTCTGTGAAAGAGCTTCAAATTTTGCATTTTTAGTAGCGCGGAAACGCCATTTTCTTAAAAACAGCTTAAATTTTTCAAAGAAAATTGCATGTTAGGATAAAGTTTTAGTATTATTCAATATCCTAAAATTAATATTTTCCTATCTACAACAAGAGAACTGACAAATTAAGAAAATGTCAAAAAAATGTACTTTGGGCGGCAATAATGGCAGCTGGTAAGATTGTGGCCATTCCAAATAGCTAGCAGAGATCCCATGAATTAGAAAACTAATATGGAAAAGTCTGTGCCATTTTGTAGCAACAGTAGTTCCTTAACAATTATTGTTGTGTTATTTCGCAACTTTTTTTTAAATGTTGTCCTGGTCAAAATTCACACCAAAATCCTTCAGATACTATATGCGTCATATTTATCTACTCAGTTAATCTACTATGTATGACTTTGATTAATTAAACAAGTCAAAATTGTGCTAATATCCAGCCTACTTTGAAAACAAACATATATACCCAATCATCCCTACATTCCATTCTTGTTGTTACTCACCACAGTTTTTTTATTAATATACATTTATATTGTACATCATTCTCATTATAAGAATTAATGTTAACAATATTATGCATTCATGATATATTGACATAGTTTTTAAAATTTTTGTAATACTATTATAATTAGGGACCGGATTTTTATGCCCTAAAAAATCTTAAAATATCCTTTTTAAAATACGCATTATGACCTGAAAGTTCTGAAATATGCCCTTCAGTATGCAATTAAAATCTGCAATACTTAATTTCCTGTATAAACTTTTCTTATTAAAATTCAGGAGAAGCATGCTTGGAATTGAAGTAATTATGCTTGGAATTGAAGTAATTATGCTTGGAATTGAAGTAATTATGCTTGGAATTGAAGTAATTATGCTTGGAATTGAAGTAATTATGCTTGGAATTGAAGTAATTATGCTTGGAATTGAAGTAATTATGCTTGGAATTGAAGTAATTATGCTTGGAATTGAAGTAATTATGCTTGGAATTGAAGTAATTATGCTTGGAATTGAAGTAATTATGCTTGGAATTGAAGTAATTATGCTTGGAATTGAAGTAATTATGCTTGGAATTGAAGTAATTATGCTTGGAATTGAAGTAATTATGCTTGGAATTGAAGTAATTATGCTTGGAATTGAAGTAATTATGCTTGGAATTGAAGTAATTATGCTTGGAATTGAAGTAATTATGCTTGGAATTGAAGTAATTATGCTTGGAATTGAAGTAATTATGCTTGGAATTGAAGTAATTATGCTTGGAATTGAAGTAATTATGCTTGGAATTGAAGTAATTATGCTTGGAATTGAAGTAATTATGCTTGGAATTGAAGTAATTATGCTTGGAATTGAAGTAATTATGCTTGGAATTGAAGTAATTATGCTTGGAATTGAAGTAATTATGCTTGGAATTGAAGTAATTATGCTTGGAATTGAAGTAATTATGCTTGGAATTGAAGTAATTATGCTTGGAATTGAAGTAATTATGCTTGGAATTGAAGTAATTATGCTTGGAATTGAAGTAATTATGCTTGGAATTGAAGTAATTTTGCTTGGAATTGAAGTACATTGTAGGTCTTCTTTCAATTTTTCTGCCTAGTTTAAAAAATATATCAAGAAATATCCTACATTTCAAAAAGTATTTTATCACCTACAGAAAGGAGGACAAAAACAATTTTGACTAGCTTTTCTAGTCAAAGAACTCACAAATAAACAGGTGCTATGAAAACATGAAACGTTTTCTGTTTAACAAAATACGCAAAACATGCTCTATAATTACAAGAATATGCACAAATATGTCCTAACATATTAATCTACATAGCATCCAATTCTAACTTAATGTCAAGAGTTTCACTTGGCCATGTCCTGAAGCAACAAACATAAATATGCAAAACCATAAAAATCCACTCCCTAATTATAACAATTAAAATTACAATTAACAATTAAAATTACAATTAACAATTAAAATTACAATTAACAATTAAAATTACAATTAACAATTAAAATTAACAATTAAAATTAAAATTAACAATTAAAATTACAATTGACAATTAAAATTACAATTGACAATTAAAATTACAATTGACAATTAAAATTACAATTGACAATTAAAATTACAATTGACAATTAAAATTACAATTGACAATTAAAATTACAATTGACAATTAAAATTACAATTGACAATTAAAATTACAATTGACAATTAAAATTACAATTGACAATTAAAATTACAATTGACTATTAAAATTACAATTGACTATTAAAATTACAATTGACAATTAAAATTACAATTGACAATTAAAATTACAATTGACAATTAAAATTACAATTGACAATTAAAATTACAATTGACAATTAAAATTACAATTGACAATTAAAATTACAATTGACAATTAAAATTACAATTGACAATTAAAATTACAATTGACAATTAAAATTACAATTGACAATTAAAATTACAATTGACAATTAAAATTACAATTGACAATTAAAATTACAATTGACAATTAAAATTACAATTGACAATTAAAATTACAATTGACAATTAAAATTACAATTGACAATTAAAATTACAATTGACAATTAAAATTACAATTGACAGTTACAATTAACAATTCAAATTACAATTAACAATTCAAATTAGAATTAACAATTCAAATTACAATTTACAATTAACAATTACAATTTACAATTAACAATTACAATTTACAATTAACAATTACAATTAACGATTAAAATTAGCATTAACGATTAAAATTACAATTAGCGATTAAAATTACAATTGGCGATTAAAATTACAATTGGCGATTAAAATTACAATTGGCGATTAAAATTACAATTGGCGATTAAAATTACAATTGGCGATTAAAACTGCGATTGGCGATTAAAACTGCGATTGGCGATTAAAACTGCGATTGGCGATTAAAACTGCGATTGGCGATTAAAACTGCGATTGGCGATTAAAACTGCGATTGGCGATTAAAACTGCGATTGGCGATTAAAACTGCGATTGGCGATTAAAACTGCGATTGGCGATTAAAACTGCGATTGGCGATTAAAACTGCGATTGGCGATTAAAACTGCGATTGGCGATTAAAACTGCGATTGGCGATTAAAACTGCGATTGGCGATTAAAACTGCGATTGGCGATTAAAACTGCGATTGGCGATTAAAACTGCGATTGGCGATTAAAACTGCGATTGGCGATTAAAACTGCGATTGGCGATTAAAACTGCGATTGGCGATTAAAACTGCGATTGGCGATTAAAACTGCGATTGGCGATTAAAACTGCGATTGGCGATTAAAACTGCGATTGGCGATTACAAACTGCGATTGGCGATTACAAACTGCGATTGGCGATTACAAACTGCGATTGGCGATTACAAACTGCGATTGGCGATTACAAACTGCGATTGGCGATTACAAACTGCGATTGGCGATTACAAACTGCGATTGGCGATTACAAACTGCGATTGGCGATTACAAACTGCGATTGGCGATTACAAACTGCGATTGGCGATTACAAACTGCGATTGGCGATTACAAACTGCGATTGGCGATTACAAACTGCGATTGGCGATTACAAACTGCGATTGGCGATTACAAACTGCGATTGGCGATTACAAACTGCGATTGGCGATTACAAACTGCGATTGGCGATTACAAACTGCGATTGGCGATTACAAACTGCGATTGGCGATTACAAACTGCGATTGGCGATTACAAACTGCGATTGGCGATTACAAACTGCGATTGGCGATTACAAACTGCGATTGGCGATTACAAACTGCGATTGGCGATTACAAACTGCGATTGGCGATTACAAACTGCGATTGGCGATTACAAACTGCGATTGGCGATTACAAACTGCGATTGGCGATTACAAACTGCGATTGGCGATTACAAACTGCGATTGGCGATTACAAACTGCGATTGGCGATTACAAACTGCGATTGGCGATTACAAACTGCGATTAGCGATTAAAACTGCGATTAGCGATTACAAACTGCGATTAGCGATTACAAACTGCGATTAGCGATTACAAACTGCAATTACAATCAGGCGCGGATCCAGACTTCTCTTTTGGGAGGGGTC
Source organism: Acheta domesticus (assembly GCA_031308135.1). NCBI lineage: Eukaryota > Metazoa > Arthropoda > Insecta > Orthoptera > Gryllidae > Acheta > Acheta domesticus. Next base: position 108,683,894 of record JAHLJT010002406.1, on the reverse strand, counting down.
AGGTTAAGACAAATGCATTTATCTCGGAAAGGGGGGAGGGTACCGAATGTAATAACAAATTTGACGTATGTTATTCGTATATCAGATTGACTTTATTATACTATAAATCTAATATTTTCTAATATTAGAAATTCAATATACCAGTAATCACATGTCAGATATCAAGTAGGTTACAATAGTTACAATCCTCACCATATTCGCTGGGAGTGAGGCGGGGGTAACTTTGGAATTTTAACTGGTATTAGAATTCTGGCTGAAACTGAGATTAGAATTCTGCCTACAAAAATATGTCAATTTTATTCAGTACATTTGTTTTAAAAAAATGAAAATTTATAAATTTATCAACAATAAATTTCAAGTTATCAAAAATAACTTTCATTTGACGCAATATAAAAAATTTGTGAAGAAACGTATATGAGAGAGACATGTAAATGTGTGTAATGAAAAAAGTATATTTTAATAAATTATTATAAGTAATAAATGCATGCCTATAATAAATAAATAAACTAAATTATACTTTTATTTTTTCTCACAATTATTTTTCTCATTTTAAATTTTCTTTTTTACATTTTTTCGTTTATATTGCTCTTTCGGACATTAATAAATTTGCACCATATTTGAATCTCCTTGAAAGGCGATTCTTCTATAACAATGTTGTAAACTTCATTATAAGTTTGGCGACAACTACACTGAGACACGCAAAATAATAAATAATAATCTAATAAATTTAATTTTATGCAACAGACAATATTTTTCAATTAACTGATCTGATTCGTTTTTGCATTGCCTTGGTGCTTTGTTTAATTAAAACCCAAATAAAGTAACATAATTGCAATACTGTTCATCAAGAATGTGTGCTGTCAAAAGATACTTTTGATTCGGATTCGGACTCAGCGACAGCTAAACTTTCAAATAAGATATTTTAGGCGTCAAGACTCTATTATCACTCAATAGCTGAACTAAAATTCTCGCCGGATTCGGACTCAGCGACAGCAAAATATTTATATAAGGTCTTTTAGCAGTGGCGAAGCTGAAGGGTAATCTGGGAGCCTTATAATACCCAATTTTTTTTCAATTAATTCTGTCGTTGTGTACCATTTTTCAATATTTTTGTTACTGAATCGCTGAAGAAAATTAAATGTGTTCAACTTCTTTTCTCCGCCTACGCGCGAGGGAATAAGCAAGCCCGCAGAAATATACACTTTGGGGCCGGTAGCTGAGCGAGGAGTCTGCCAGTGGATAGACACGGGCTGGCTCTGCCGCGCACGCGCAAAAGAGCGTACTTTATCTCCCTTTCAATTGCATTCACTGGGCAGAGACCCCAGGTGCAGCCTAGGCTCTCGGTAGGCACGGACTTGTACAGCAATGCACACCCATGTCTCAGAGGTAAATTCACCTCATCACCTGACGTTGTGGGAAAATAGAGTTGCTTATGTGCCGTTTGTGTGATTTTTGTTAGTGTTTTCTTTACGAAACAATTAATGAAGCTAAAGATATAGTGTTGCACACAATGTCTCACTGACTATGCGCCAGTCTCATAACTTCTAAACGATTCACGATATCGAAATGCAGTTTTCGCTCAACGATGTGGAATCACGAGATAAGTACTACGCCATAGAGATAGAAATAGTAGCGATACGTAGTAATATACTGTGTTAGATATGAAGAGACTATTGAAATCCTCATCAAAGTAGACACGACTATGAATGAACATTCAGGGTGAGAATTATTTGAAACATACAAAATTGTATCTTTTAAAATTATTGATACATACAGTAATGACTCGGATAGACTACATGTTTCAAGATTTCGACAACTTTCATTTTATTGAATTTCTAGACGAAAAGCAGTTTACCATCTACAAGCGTCCTTTCGTTCAGAAAAGTTTTCTTTCCTAATAAAACAATATTGATTCCTTGATAGTGAGCAGCCTTGAAATGAACTGACAAATGTTTACATTAATAATGCAAAATACATGCCTGCAGTTTTTTTGAAGTATATGTTAGCCAAATCGGTATAAAAAAATATCAAGAGACGGTTCGGTTGATACAACTCGGACTAACTTTCTCTTTATATACAGCATTATGTGAAAGGAATACGATTACATTAAAGAGTTAAGACATTCCTGAGAAATTCCGTGGGAAATTAAATGTGCAGAAACGTAAGCTTTAAAGAACACATCGACGTTTTTGTTGAAGAAAAACGATGAATTGAGCTAATTTACAAAAAAAATGTAAGATAAGATTTTCAGAATACCCAACTGCATGACTCTAGCTTCGCCACTGTATTTTAGGCATCGGACACTATCCTTGCTAATCAGCCAAACTAAAATTCTCTAACACTAAATCTTTTCGACTAATCTTTACCACTAACCCCTGTTGATAGCCTTAACTTACGTTCTTACAAAACCAGAACTGACATCAGACTTCAATGATCAAATTAGGTTCGCCGTTACAGATTACTTTAGCATTTTAAGGTCAATGAAATTGATCTTATGTCTCGGCCAGTCCCGATTCTGTAAGGACACTGGAAAGTTTATCCTTTTTTTAGATATGAAGTTTCTCACAAAATTTTGACGGTTCATCATTTGGGGGGTGTCATGACCCCCGTGACCCCCCCTTGGATCCGTGCCTGATTACAATCTGCAATTACAATCTGCAAGTGCAATCTGCAATTACAATCTGCAATTACAATCTGCAATTACAATCTGCAATTACAATCTGCAATTACAATCTGCAATTACAATCTGCAATTACAATAAGCAGTTACAATAAGCAGTTACAATAAGCAGTTACAATAAGCAGTTACAATAAGCAGTTACAATAAGCAGTTACAATAAGCAGTTACAATAAGCAGTTACAATAAGCAGTTACAATAAGCAGTTACAATAAGCAGTTACAATAAGCAGTTACAATAAGCAGTTACAATAAGCAGTTACAATAAGCAGTTACAATAAGCAGTTACAATAAGCAGTTACAATAAGCAGTTACAATAAGCAGTTACAATAAGCAGTTACAATAAGCAGTTACAATAAGCAGTTACAATAAGCAGTTACAATAAGCAGTTACAATAAGCAGTTACAATAAGCAGTTACAATAAGCAGTTACAATAAGCAGTTACAATAAGCAGTTACAATAAGCAGTTACAATAAGCAGTTACAATAAGCAGTTACAATAAGCAGTTACAATAAGCAGTTACAATAAGCAGTTACAATAAGCAGTTACAATAAGCAGTTACAATAAGCAGTTACAATAAGCAGTTACAATAAGCAGTTACAATAAGCAGTTACAATAAGCAGTTACAATAAGCAGTTACAATAAGCAGTTACAATAAGCAGTTACAATAAGCAGTTACAATAAGCAGTTACAATAAGCAGTTACAATAAGCAGTTACAATAAGCAGTTACAATAAGCAGTTACAATAAGCAGTTACAATAAGCAGTTACAATAAGCAGTTACAATAAGCAGTTACAATATGCACATACAATATGCACATACAATATGCACATACAATATGCACATACAATATGCACATACAATATGCACATACAATATGCACATACAATATGCACATACAATATGCACATACAATATGCAGTTACAATATGCAGTTACAATATGCACATACAATATGCACATACAATATGCACATACAATATGCACATACAATATGCACATACAATATGCACATACAATATGCACATACAATATGCAGTTACAATATGCAGTTACAATATGCACATACAATATGCACATACAATATGCACATACAATATGCACATACAATATGCACATACAAGATGCACATACAAGATGCAAATACAAGATGCAAATACAAGATGCAAATACAAGATGCAAATACAAGATGCAAATACAAGATGCAAATACAAGATGCAAATACAAGATGCAAATACAAGATGCAAATACAAGATGCAAATACAAGATGCAAATACAAGATGCAAATACAAGATGCAAATACAAGATGCAAATACAAGATGCAAATACAAGATGCAAATACAAGATGCAAATACAAGATGCAAATACAAGATGCAAATACAAGATGCAAATACAAGATGCAAATACAAGATGCAAATACAAGATGCAAATACAAGATGCAAATACAAGATGCAAATACAAGATGCAAATACAAGATGCAAATACAAGATGCAAATACAAGATGCAAATACAAGATGCAAATACAAGATGCAAATACAAGATGCAAATACAAGATGCAAATACAAGATGCAAATACAAGATGCAAATACAAGATGCAAATACAAGATGCAAATACAAGATGCAAATACAAGATGCAAATACAAGATGCAAATACAAGATGCAAATACAAGATGCAAATACAAGATGCAAATACAAGATGCAAATACAAGATGCAAATACAAGATGCAATTACAAGATGCAATTACAAGATGCAAATACAAGATGCAATTACAAGATGCAATTACAAGATGCAATTACAAGATGCAATTACAAGATGCAATTACAAGATGCAATTACAAGATGCAATTACAAGATGCAATTACAAGATGCAATTACAAGATGCAATTACAAGATGCAATTACAATATGCAATTACAATATGCAATTACAATATGCAATTACAATATGCAATTACAATATGCAATTACAATATGCAATTACAATATGCAATTACAATATGCAATTACAATATGCAATTACAATATGCAATTACAATATGCAATTACAATATGCAATTACAATATGCAATTACAATATGCAAATACAATATGCAAATACAATATGCAAATACAAATTGCAAATACAAATTGCAAATACAAATTGCAATTACAAATTGCAATTACAAATTGCAATTACAATTAACAATTAAATGTTATGAATTAATTCCACACATTGACATAGTTGTTTTTTTAAATACATAATACAATTTTTTTAACTGAAAAAAAATTAGCCTCCTATCAGCATTTTCTGATAATTTGTCTTTGATAACTTAATTCTTAAGGATTGTCCATTGTTGTCTTTCTGTTAGTTCTGTTATTAAAGACTACACACACCTGTGCACAACATTCTGCTTTTGATATTACTGTATGTTAGTCTTAATGGTAATTAATTTAAATAATAATTGTCTTAACTAATTTCCTGAATATGCTATTTACTACGTACATTTTCAAAATAGAATAAAAGGCTCATTATATCCAATGTAATGAAATGAATTATATCCAACATAATAAAAGCGCACGTTGTTATTTCCGATGAAATAAAGGGTACTGCCAAAGTCAATATAATACAATTAATCATATAGGCAAACAATTTGAAAATATGTTGAAATGATAAAAAGTGCCATAAACTGGTGAAATGCTCCTGCATTTCTCGAAACACTATTACATCTCATTCTCATCTTACTATTACTGTAAGATGTACTTTTGAGTTGCGACACTAAAGTTTATTTGCTGTTGTGAATCTAGGCATTTCTTGGTTAATCTCTGAAGTTTAGATCCTGAATTTAATAAGACCAAACGTGTAAAACCTACCCACTATAAGTATTTGCTTTCAATGTGTGAAAAGTATGATTAAAGTAAGATTATGCTTACTGTGAGTTGGTAGAGTTCTTTCTGTGTCCACTTCATATATTGTGTTTGCAAAGGGTGCATTTATTGTCAGTCCCTTCTTGAAATGTTGAATAGTTATTGTTTGGGCCCACAGCAAAGCAGAAATAAATACGTTCACAAGCAAGGCAGAACAGTTGAATTGCGTAATCGGCAGAGCGCAGCCGTTGACCGCTGAGATCACATATCGCCTTCACATCCGTTGTTCCGCGTATTTTTCAACGGACGGCAACGGACGGGCGTGGCCGCTCGTACGTGATCGCCTGCCCAACTCGCCCCCACAGCGCGGTCCGTTGGAGGAGCAACTGACAAAAACTGCCAGATCATTGCAAATTCAGATCAAATGGCAAATGGTAATTGGCCATCGTCATCCCCACCTCTGCCGCGTGTGTAAGCCCTTTCCTAACGTCTCTGCCCCAACCGAATTCGGCTTAACCGACTTCGTTAGTCCGCATAAAGACACCGTGCAAGATAGACGCGTGTGTTAGGGCTCCGCGCAGTAGCGTGTAAAGAATCTATAATCGTGCAAATGAGCTGCATACGGCTCGCACATAAATTGTTTAATCGTGGCAGTGCACGCTTTAGTTGTGTCTGTCGCTCTTGCGTGGATTTGCGCCCGCAATTTTGGTTGAACTATGTAACTCGCGGCTGCTTCTGGTCGGCGTAAGGTAGCCACGGCGGTCCAAGGTGTCACTACAATGACTACGCTTGGACAGGTGTATTAATGCACCAAGAGAAAAGTTTCATCTTAATTCTGTGCTTCTTGTGCATTTACTGTGTGAATACTGTACATTTACTTATTAAATATTGTTTGTGCTGGAAATTTGCTCGTATATGCATCCTGCACTCCTGTGCCAATCCCAAGAGCTATCAAAGGGTTTCGGGACTACTGTACTTCAACAATACAGTCCATTCATACAGTCCACTCATGAACATTAAGTGTATAGTAGCCCCGAACATGGCGCCTTCGAGCCGGATTTTGAAACTGTGACCTAATGGTATATGAACTAGCGTGCTTCGAAGCTGCAAGTGCTGACCGTGCTCTGCGAGTGGCGAACCACTGTTCTTCAATGCCGCCAACTTCAACACGTGCTTCAAGAAACAAGTCTTCAGTTGTAAAAAATTGTGCACCGATTAATGTGTGCTTCAAGAGCAGTGTTCTTTGTGTGGTGAAAAGTTCCTATCAGTGCAAAAGAATGCCCCAATCAATGTGTTTTTCAAAGTAAAAATTTTTAATGTGTTCAGCAAAATTTTTCTATTGCTGTTTAATGTAAAGGTTTTGTGCATAAGGTGTAACCTGCACAGCTAAATAATTTTCTATAAAAATCTTGTGGGCAGAATATAAATTTGTTCACCACTGTAATCAAGTTTTAAATCGATGCAACTATTTATTTGCTCAGTGACAGAAATTCTTTTCTCTTTCAAATTCCAAGAACAGCATATTGACTTGTTTTTGTGTTCTACAAAATCTATGAAATGTTTTGTCTGTTTTTTGTTTTTCTTTTCAGGTATTTCATTGAGTGAAGTGTGTGTCAATCTGTTAGCACACATGAAGTATGTGTTTACTGCTTGCAACTTGTATTGTAATTGTGTTAGTAATATTTTTTCATTTTTTAGCAACATAAGGTTAGTCATTAAGGAATTTAATTTAATTATTTAAATGCAAGCAGCAAATTTCAAATGCAGTGTGTGCTAATCAATTTAATTTGCCACCGTTATTTGATGGCAATTCAATTAAGTGTTTATTTTATGTGTGACCAAGTGTCATTACAAATAAGTGTTGACCAGCAGCAGTCAGTTGTTCATCATGTTAATGTAAGTAGGAAGCAATCAGCTGATTCTGCCTTGCAAAGTGTGCATGCTCAGTGAATTCAGTGCAGTGTTTCTACGGAAGTGTTATTTCAATTTTATTGTGTTTTATTGTGTTCATTTGTGTATTTTTTCTGCTTTGCGTGGTGACCCCATTAATTAATAACCATGGCTCATCAACCCTCAGACAGAGCAGTGAAGTCTCAGCTCACTAAACTAAGTAACGAAATCAATGCTCTTGAATCTTTTATTGATAATTTCAATGACCCAGATGAGCAAATGTATCAAAAGCTATTAACTAAATCTAACAAATTAGATAAAATGCATGACAAGACACAAGATCTTGTGGAAGATTTAGAAGCCGAGTCTGAGTTGTATATATCATCTCAGCAGGTCTTTGATAAATATGATGGTGTTAATGCTAAGGCAAAAGTTGCCATATCGCGACATAAACATTTAAATCTTGAATCACGCCCAACCTCACCTGTTTCCTCATGTGCATCAGAAGCCTTGAGTGTGAGTTCAATCCCTTTCAAATTACCTGAAATGAAGTTACCAACATTCTCTGGTAATATTTTAGAATGGCCTAAATTTAGGGATATTTTCCAAAGCATTGTTATTAATAATCCAAGTCTAACGGACTCTTCAAGATTTTACTATTTGAATGGTGCTTTAGAGGGCGATGCTAGGGCAATTTTACATAATCTCCAATTATCAGATTCTAATTTCCCTGTCGCCTGGCAGTTATTAAAAATAGATTTGATTGCCCTAGACTAATTGTTGCTCAAAATTTGACTTCTATATTAAACTCTCCTAAATTAAATCATGACTGTGCAAAGTCCCTACAAAATTTAATTGATTTTTTCAACTTGCATATTAATGCACTATTAGCCCTTAAAGAAGACTCTGATCTTGCTGACTTATTATTAATTGCTCTTGTGACCAAGGGACTCCCACATAATATTCTCAAGGAGTGGGAGTTATCCTTGGACACTGATAATTATCCTGACTTTCAGTCATTAATGAAATTCTTACAACACCAACAAAGAGGCCTCAGTGTCATGCCAACTTCATCTCAATTTGTAAAGAATAACAATAATCATGGTAAATCAAACAAACCTTACCCTGGCTATAAATGTCCAAAATGTAAATCAGAACATTATTTAGCCGATTGTCCTGAGTTTTTGAATATGTCAAGGAAGGACAGGCTGGCATTTGTGGAAGCCAACAATAGGTGTGTCAGGTGCTTTACTTTCAAGTCCGAAAGGCATGTCAATTGCAAAAGAACTTGTTCTATTTGTGATAAGGCTCATCATAAACTTGTGCATCTTGATAAATCTCAAATAAAAGCCCCCCAACCAGCTGCTCTCTCAGCTGCCAGCACCATTAGTGCAGGCCATAGGGTACTATTGCCCACTGCAAGGGTACTGGGCTTTACCCCCAAAGGTGAGCCCTATCATTTGAATGCTCTCCTTGACAGTGGTAGTGCAATAAATTTAATTACCTGGGAAACTGTCAAAACACTTACATTACCTACAAAGAAATTTAACATTAATATTATTACTATAGGCCGTGATTCAATGCCAGCTAATTATATCGTTCAGCTTAAAATACAGTCTTGCCAAAATAGTAGCCCTTGGTCTAAGGTAATTGATTTCTTTGTTGTACCAGATCTTCCAACATCTCTTAAAGAAAGTTTTGACCCCAGTTCGTGGAGTCTGCCAACTGATGTATTTTTGGCAGATCCGCTCTTTAATGAGTCTAAACCTATTCATGTACTGCTCGGTGCAGACACATTTTTTGATACTCTACTCCCCAATAATAGGAAAAGAGTCGATGGGAAATTTCCCACATTACAGGAAACCCGCTTAGGTTGGGTCATTGCAGGCCATACTCCTTTGCGTCCTGCATTTGTTAATACCAATTGTACATTTTTGACATCTGACAGTGAACTGTCACAATCTATTAAGAAATTTTGGGAGGTAGAAGAGGCTACCCCCATTTGTCCAAAATTCTCTGATGAATTAGCCGAAGCTCATTTTGCTTCTACTTATGATAGGGATCATACCGGAAGGTACATAGTTTCCCTGCCTCTAAATTTGGAACCGTCCACGTCAGGGGATTTAAAGGCACAAATTTTGGAAAAACCTCAAGTTTCAGAGACCAAAATTGAAAAGGTAGAAGTCACTGCCTCACAATGCCCTCTTATAACTGATAGTGTTGCTTCAACTCCATGCAGCTCTGAGTCAATTAATTCAATCAATTTAATTGAAGAACCTGCTATATTGTCAACTTGTCATGAAAATAGCCTATCAGCTGATTCATGTGACAATCTTTTAAATAGTAATGATCCTGCCAATTTAAGTTGCGTGCAACCAGCTCCTCTGTTGGTAAATTTTACTGATTCACCTACTTGTGCAAGTTTACATTCTGTAAACAATGACACATCTCAGTCTAATTTAAATTCATTTAAGCAATTATTGCTATGCTCACCTATGCCTGAGCAATCAAATTCACCTAATGTTTCTTGTTTCAGTTAACACATCAAATTTAAGCTCATTTTCTGATTTAGTTACCCCTTCAAATACCAGGGGGTGCGATTTACTGAATTTGTCTCCCCTTCTAAAATTAGGGGGTGCGACCCTGTGTCGCCCATTGAACTAGTCACTCCTTTTAAGATTAGGGGGTGCGATCATGTATCATTCCCCACAGAACATTTAAAAGTCTGTGTATCAGAATTGGATAGGGCTGAATCGAGATGCACTAGCATCACACAGCAACGCGCCTTGTCTTCTGAATTCAGGTCGCTGTCCAGAGGCAATGATTGCCCTGGGGCAAGCAAGCTCTCCCCTTCTCACCCCTCTCTTCTTTCTGATGGATGTTTTAGAGTGGGCGGGAGACCAGCAAAGGCGGTGTTGCCATTCAATGCAACCCACCAGCTAAATTTGCCAAAACTAAATTTATTTGTGACTATAATTTTAATGCACGCTCACAAGAGCCTGGCCCACACAACTGGGCAAACTTCAATTTCCCACTTAAGGGAAAAAATAATGTATTCCCTCTGCTCATAGGGCAGAAAAGAGTATTTTAAAATTCAGTGTTACCTACTTCCGTCACAAGCCAGGATGGTGGAATGAGGTCAGTCAGGGTCAACTCAAGGTGGCACGTTCATGCGCCACATCTACGTCACCTTATGCCCCTTATGTGAATGAATAAGATGTACATAATCATTCCAGTCAGTCATATTTAGCGTAGGTCAGGTGTATCATTTAGCTGTTAGTTGTAAGGTCTGTCATTTTATTGTATTTTGTTATTTGTCATGTCTTGTTAGTTGTAGTTCTTGTCATTGTTATTATTGTGTTTGTATTTTGTCAATTGTAAGGTTTGTCTATTATTGATTGTGTTTTTGTCCCATGTCTTAGTCTATAAGGTTTCTTAGTTTAATAACTGTCGTCACTCCTCTTCGCTCACACATCGTAGGAACTGGTCGGCCGCAGTCTGTCGCCGGCTTGTCGCCCTTCGTTGTGCTTTACCTGTCACTCTCACTCCTTGAATCGGGCTCGTCATTTCCTGTGCAATTCATCTCTAGCTTGTAGCTCTAGGTATAACAATAGCTCACAGCGAGCAACTTCGAAGTCTTGCTGACCCCCCTAGTCCCATGAAGGGGCAGGTAGCTAAGGCAAGCAAATTTAACTTGGATATTTGCTGACCCCCCTAGTCCATATGTGTAATGGCAGGCAGCTAAGGCAACCAAACTTGGAAGACTTGCAAAGGCAAGCAGTTTTGGGAGGCGCCGTGGATACACGTAACGAGCGGCGTAACAGCCCTAATTTTGTGCACTAAATGCACGCAAATTTATTTTCTCCTGAGAGAATTTATATTTACTTATGTTTACGTCAGGACTAAGGTATTGCACTCTGGTCATTATTTAATTAGGATTAATGTCTTGAATCAGCGCAGATGTTGTCTTGTCCGCTTCGGTTGTGTTACTATTATCTCTCCATTGTCCCACTCTTCATTCTAGGCTCTGACTCCTCATCCTCGGCACTTGTCTTCTTACCTGTGTTCAGTGCATGGTTGTCATCCTAGTTTGAACTGTTCTATCCCTCTGTGATCGCGTTTCAGTCTTGGCTCGTCATCCTCGGCATTTGTCCTCTTACCTATGTTCAGGCTTGGCCAGTCAGTCTGCTGTGCGTGACTATTACCCGACGACATTCTCACCTTCATTATTTTCCCATTTTTCTATTCATTAGTTATTTAAGTAATTTAGCATTAGTATTTTTTATTATATTTAAAAAAAAGAATCTTGCACAACAAGGCTTACTCCATACCACTAATCCATCCACATATGTACCATATTTTTTTATATGTCTAATTATACAGCCTTATGCTGTGTGCCCTCCCATTTTTGGTGAAAACCCCTAAGGTTTTCAGGGGGGTGTATGTTCGGGCCCACAGCAAAGCAGAAATAAATACGTTCACAAGCAAGGCAGAACAGTTGAATTGCGTAATCGGCAGAGCGCAGCCGTTGACCGCTGAGATCACATATCGCCTTCACATCCGTTGTTCCGCGTATTTTTCAACGGACGGCAACGGACGGGCGTGGCCGCTCGTACGTGATCGCCTGCCCAACTCACCCCCACAGCGCGGTCCGTTGGAGGAGCAACGGACAAAAAACTGCCAGATCATTGCAAATTCAGATCAAATGGCAAATGGTAATTGGCCATCGCCATCCCCACCTCTGCCGCGTGTGTGAGCCCTTTCCTAACGTCTCTGCCCCAACCGAATTCGGCTTAACCGACTTCGTTAGTCCGCATAAAGACACCGTGCAAGATAGACGCGTGTGTTAGGGCTCCGCGCAGTAGCGTGTAAAGAATCTATAATCGTGCAAATGAGCTGCATACGGCTCGCACATAAATTGTTTAATCGTGGCAGTGCACGCTTTAATTGTGTCTGTCGCTCTTGCGTGGATTTGCGCCCGCAATTTTGGTTGAACTATGTAACTCGCGGCTGCTTCTGGTCGGCGTAAGGTAGCCACGGCGGTCCAAGGTGTCACTACAATGACTACGCTTGGACAGGTGTATTAATGCACCAAGAGAAAGTTTCATCTTAATTCTGTGCTTCTTGTGCATTTACTGTGTGAATACTGTACATTTACTTATTAAATATTGTTTGTGCTGGAAATTTGCTCGTATATGCATCCTGCACTCCTGTGCCAATCCCAAGAGCTATCAAAGGGTTTCGGGACTACTGTACTTCAACAATACAGTCCATTCATACAGTCCACTCATGAACATTAAGTGTATAGTAGCCCCGAACAGTTATGATGTTTTTTGATATTGTTTTTTGTATTGAAGTGTAATTCTCATGTCTTGTTCATATTTTTGTCTAGGACGAAGAAGGCCACTGCAAGATTTCCCGAACTCCCACGCATTGGAAGATGTCATTCATACAGCATTGAAACAAAGTACACCTACAAATGCAAGAACTGTGGTTACAGGTCTGTTGAATTGGATAGTTCTCTGGCCTTCCCTTTATGTTGTAACGAATCTCAAACATTTGAAATGGAAGGAAATACTGAAGGAAGTGCACAAATACTTATTTTGCAAATTTTTGTATTTTTAATTCATATTAGTTTTATTCTTGTTTGGGAGTATTATGACCTTTTATTAATTTTATGGGGACTTATGTTTTTGCATCTTGAAACTTTCACTGAAAATATGATTTATTGGATGAACTGTTAAATGTTAAACAAAGGAAGCAAGAAATAATTTCAAGCTAATGAATGTTAATAATTGGCTAGGACTAACGTAATAAGTCACAAATTGCTTCTGGATGTTTTGCAAGTGCCAATTTGAACTAACTTTAAATATTTTGTGGCAATTGTGTAAGTGTTACCTTTGCCTGTGAGACTTTTTTTTTTTGCCAACCACCATGTGTTGAGAAACCTGAAATTTTGAGTGGGTGGGGGTTATGTGCAAAATTCTAGACCAGTGTTCGCCAACTTAATGCTTTGTGACATCACACAAATCTGCTCTCCTGATCGGAACTGTGCCACGGAGCAAAGCAAGTGCCTGGACGCGGTGGCAGGCGTACATTGTTCCAATGAGGGTATGGAAATGGGGGTAAAAGATTTGCTCGATAATTAAGTTTTTAAATGATAATTATTATTTAAATGTTTATGATTCAATAAAAATATGGAAAAAAAATAGAACATAGATTATTACGTAAATCAAAGTAATATCTGGCCCTGTGTATTGCAACCAGTACTCTAATTCCACTTCCATTTTTCTAACACATAACATTTTTGAAGAAGACAATTTTAACATTCTAGTACAGTAATATCTTATACAATGTTATATAATTTAACATTTTTTTTTCGTCCCAAACCAATAATTAATGTTTGCAAATAGATACCAGGGAGTGGTCATGTGGGAGAACTTCGTCTCCAGGGTTGATTATTTCATATACAGTTTTGTTTGAGAAAGTTGTAAATCCGTGTGATTTTCAGTACCTCTTCCATAATCTATCCGAAAAATCATTTATTCATCCATGATTGCAGACAATCTTTCAATTCTCAGAAATTATTTTCATCTTGCAGATTTCTCTTGGTTGAAAAGCTGTATAATGTGTCTATAGGTTAAACTTTTTAACATATTGGAGTTCTTTGAACACACTAAACACTTCACCATTGTTACAGTATCTACAAAAAGAAACATTTCTTCCCAAATCGACGTAAAACAGGCGTAAATGGGCTCTCGTGTTGCCTGAAACATAGGCAATGGCCCACTGCCAGGGCTGTCGATCCCTGCCTCCATCCCTCCCCACTTTGCTTGTGGTGCTCCTCCGAGCATTATCTTGCAGAGGGGAACGGTGCTCTAACGTCATTTTTCCTCCAGTTGGCAAAATACTGTTCTAGACTACAGTTCAAAAACCTGCCTGGTACTTAAGACATGAGTGTTTATATAGAGCAATGAAGATAGCTATTTTCCCCTTTTTCTTTTCTTTTTTACCTTCATATTTTATTTATGCGAGATACAATATTCTGATTAGTGTTTGTAATGATCACTTGCAAAAAAAATTTTTAATTGAAAAATTTAATGAATGATACAGGATCAGCATTAATAAGATATTTTTTGTAAACCATTATTTCAGATTTTCCACACCTTTTAAAAGAATGTTTATCCCATTGAAAGATCCCCCCCCCCCAAGTTTGAAGTGGCCTGATAAGAATTTTTGTACTTATCTGTTAGTAATTGTAGCTGAACTGTGTTGCGTGGTTTTGTCAGGACTCTGAGTTTAAGCAAATTAAGACACCATTGTTCTTGAATGGGTAGATGCTGAAGGCATCTATATAGCACAATAAATCAAACAATTGAAAACATTTATTGCAAACTTCTATCAGATCATCTGCCTGTTTGTTGTATCCAAAATTAAATTTAAAAAATATCTTAGTATTCGGTCCCAATAAAATTGCAAAATGTCTTGCTGATGAAGTTAAATCATATAACCTGAGCTATTCACTATTGTCATGTTCTTAGTAATTGCTGTCATTTTAGTGTTTACCATCTTAATTTTAATTTGTATCATTATTTTTCTGAGAAACAATTGCTGATTTTTATTGTCTCTGAAAAAATGTATTTGTTATGTGATATAATTACAAATCTTAGATTGAATTCAGTTACAAATAAAAAAAGTGTTTGTTTACCACAAAATTTGGTTGTGTTTAGATGATTTCATCATCATCATCATCATCATCTTCCTTTATGGATTAAGCATATTGCCTGTTCCAGCTGCTTTCCATCTCTTTCTTGGCCTTTCACTGTTTCTCTTTCTTTGCACTTTATAATTCAGGGCTTTCACTGGAAGTCTGTCTTGTGGCATATTTCCAATACGTGTCACCCACGCCTGTCTGTACTTTTCAATTGTGTCATGTACTGTTTCTTTCCATCCTAGTTCCTCTCTTATTTTTTCACTTTTAATTTGGTCTCTTAATGTACGGCCCTTTTCTCCTCTCAGAAATCTCATTTCTGTTGATTCAATCCTCTTTTAATCTTAAGATTTTTGAACCCAAGTTTCACATCCACACAGTAAAAACTGAGTGGGTCATAATATCATACAACTGTAACTGGGTTTCTTTTCATGCTTGCTTATTAAATGTTCTATTTATAGTTCCACATTCCGCTTGAAATTTGTGGAGCTTGCTGGTGAACTCCCTCTCTCTTCTATATGCAATTTTACACCCTGAAATAGTTAAAATGTGTCACTTGTTCTAAAACCATATATTTTGAAACAGAATCTTTGTCCTTACCGATTCTTTTTCTTCAAAAGCCATTACTTTGGTTTTATTAGCTGATATGATCAGATTGTACTCCCTTAAAATTTGCTCCAGTTGGTAAATAGATCTTTGCAAATCATCGTTTTCCTGCAAGATTAACTGGTCGTCAGCATACAAAAGAGTATTTATTTATTAAATGGCAGCAGCAAAGCTGACATGCGTACATCTACTATTACACAGCACTTCACATCATGTATCATAATACATAGTTTATCAGTTTATAAGGTCACTTAGTGGGCATCGGGACACATCAATTTCTTGGTTGGCTTGATGCACTTTCCTCTTGAATGCCATTACATTTCTCACGGAGACACGACTTTGTGGTAAGGTGTTCCAGGCATTTACTATTCTATTGGCAATAAATTGTGCATGAAGGTTGGTCTGCACTCTCTCTTTCTGCAATCTGCTTTTATGTCCTCGAAGCCTATCATCTGGCCATCTAATGAAAATTTCCTCAAATTCTTGTACGTCATACTCTCCTTTAAGAATCTTGTAGGTTTCAATGAGGTTGCTTCTTTCTCTTCTGCATGCCAGTGTTAAAGAGTCCAAATTTTTGACACCTATCATTGTATTCCACGTTCTGCAGACTCTGTGGCAGTTTAGTTATCTTTCACTGAAATTTCTCCAAATGCTGAATGTCCTTTTTGTAATATGGTGCCCATACAACATTGGCATATTCCAAAATTGGCCTCACATAAAAACGTATTTTTGCTCAGGTGAATTCCTGAGGGCACCATGTTCTTCCACCTTTTAATTATATATCCCAGTTATATGTTAAAGAGTGTTGACGAAAGACTGTCACCCTACCTTACTCCTTTATTTATAGTCCTCTTCCCAGAAGCATATCAATTGCATTTTACTGTGATATTAGTATTATCATACATACTTTTTACCACTTGTACTAAATGACTTGGATACCCTTTTCCTTTCATAATGCTCTGTAATTTACATCGGTTGACATTGTCAAAAACCTCAATATCCACGAAGACTAAATGTGTTTCTCTCTTAAACTCCACTTGTTTCTCTAGATAATTTCTTGAGTTAATATATTACGGAACACTGTTAAATTACTGCTATCAACAAACAAAATTAAATAGTAACGGGATCATGTTGTGATGTGTTTTGCAAAATCGGTATCCTTGGGCATTGACAACTTCGTTGTTACTCCTGAAAGTGCATGAAAGTAATAGTAAGTAAGCTCCCAAACATTGAGCATGTGTCCTTATACCATCCTTTCATTTCTCATTACTAGGGAGTGGATTTTAACGAAATTATTTTGATTTTCACCAAAATTGATACTCCCCGATCGATCTGAATGATCTCGCAGATCCTTGAATTTGAAACTGATATTTTAATTTTGGAGAGTACTTTATATGAAGCCCCTGGACATTTTCAAAATTTTAAAAGAAGTGGCACCAACAATTTTGACTAAATTTTGTTGTTGGATAGTTGGAAAGTCATTAAGAGAATGGCGTGTGTCTCATGTTGGTTAAAAACTCTGATTTTCCGAAAATTGAAAAAATTAAAAATTTTTCGGCATCTTCCTACAACTACAATTATGAAGCTACATTTTTTTTTTTCTTAATGAAATGTGTTCATTGAAAATAGATCTTCAAATAAGGTCATGTTCAATTTTTCAAAAACAAGTATTTTTTTCGAAAAATTGTGTCAAACATAGACAGTCTTTAACCATTTTTTTCTTAAACTGTGCAACGTTTTTTGATTAAATTTAGACCTGAGATAGCATAAAGGAACCTTAAGAGAATAGTGCAGGTTTCATGTTCGTTGAAATGCCTAATTTTGCTAAAAATTTTGAAAAATTAAAAAAATATTGGTGTCTTTCTACAACTACAATTATGAAGACACATTTGTTTTTCTTAATGAAATATGCTCATCAAAAACAGATCTTCAAATAAGGCTGTATTGAATTTTTTGAAAATATGAGTAGTTTTTCTATAATTTCCTGACATACATAATGGCCCACTCGGAATTGACTGCGCTTTACTTTCGTACAACTACAATTTTGAAAATACAATTTTTTTTCTGAAAGAAATGTATTTATCAAAACTAAATCTTCAAAAGGTCATGTTTAATGTTTTCAAAATACGAGTAGTTTTTTCTATAATTTTGTGACAAACATAATAGCCCCTTGAAAATTTACTGTCCTTCAGACAGCTGGATGCATCATAAATTAGAATTTGCAGTTATGTATATTATTTCTTTGTTCGTTTCTTACATTCGACCTTTTTACACATTTGCACATTAATATTTTAGAAATTGTTTATTTTCAAATATTTGAAATAAAATGTGAAAAAAATTAATCTCTCTCAGAATAGCGACAATGCAGGGTCTGCAACAATGGAATTCACTTTTCACTCGCGAATATCTGTGAATTACGTGTCATTGTTGTGACCTGATGGGGCTGTATGAAAAGGAGTTATAATTGTTTAATTTATGCTGATGTTTGCATGAAAATATTTCGTTTTTGCCACCAATGCTGTACCATTTGTAGTGAGAAGAGTATTTCTTGCATGGTTTTAGAACACACTTCTCTAATCATGGCCCTATGGAATGCATTTCTATATTGTCCAGGGTATCAGGCTTCTTTTTCCAATAGAGGTTTACAAAACTTATGTATTCTATTTTTGTGCAGTTGTAGAATTCACATAGTTCTGACAACACTGCGATGGAAACAGTGAGTTGTTCGCTTCTTGGTTGAATTGGATGTTTTCAAATAATAGCTAAGATGTTAGTAGCGCATAAAGTACAATATTTCAGTACTATGTAGCTGTTTCCAGTGATACGGGAAAGTGTGTGCTTTTGACAATTGCAACAGTTAAATTTTTTTTGCAGGATCTTCCTACAAGTAAAGTATTGAAGATAGGGTTTTTTTCCTAGATGAAATGTGTTCATTAGAAACAAATCTTCAAATGTCACCTTGAATTTTGTGAGAAACAGGTGCTGTTAAACCTTTTTTTTAACTCAAAAACAACACTGAGTCTTTTCTTTAATTTTTTTTCTTGTATATAGCAAAGTAGGGTAAATAACATTATGTTGGTCTCGTTATTGGCATGCTCTCTGTATTGTAAAATATTACAAACAAAAATATTAACGTCGCCAAACTACAGTATTGATGATAGAGATGTTTTTGTTATCGGTTCTAAAAAATCAGTTTTTTAAAACATGTCATGTACAGTGGTTTTAAAAAATTAGTTCGGCAGAATTATATAATTTTTGAAATTTTATTTTTGAATTTCCTGTGCTTTCTTTGATTAGCTGCCAGTGTGAAATTCTTTTGAATTCTTCTTTGTTGGCTTGACATAGAGCCATTACAAGGCTTTGGTTTATATATTTATATATTATTTTTTGCCAGTGTGAAATTCTTTTGAATTCTTCTTTGTTGGCTTGACATAGAGCCATTACAAGGCTTTGGTTTATATATTTATATATTTTTTTTTACATCGAAAACAGTTAAAACTGTGTAACATATTATGAGGAGAAATGTATTCTGTAAAAGTTTTCTTAAATGCCGGTATTCCTATGCTGACCCATATATATGTTGGATTCTGAATGCATGTGGAAATGAGCATTTGCTCTTTGATTAGTAATAACTTGGGGAAATTTTTTTAGATGTGAAAACGTATGTAGAGCATTTGGCATAATGTGCAATTTGTGTTAAAACAAGTATATTTGAAAAATATTACAAAACTATAGTATTTAATAATTACTATTACAGTAAAACTTCACTTGTTTGTTTTTTTTGTTGGACAAATATGTATAAGTGGGAGAAATGCATAACTAAAATGGGATATTATGAGCTAAACAAAAAATCAGTATTGCTTTTGAAGCACCTCTAATTAGAGGTAGACTGCACATTGAGTGGCAAGAAAAATTCAAATCTTTCTTTCACAAATATTTGCCAGTTCAAGCAACATTCAATTTTGTTGGGAGAATAACAAGATGGGCAATTGTTTTCAATATTTCAGCATTCTGGGCACATCAGAGAAAGTTACATCCCTGGCTGGAAAGCTGGAATTTTCCTAAAGCGCGTAGAAAAAATATTTATATAATCACTATAATAATAAAACGTAAGGGCAAAAAAAAAGTCATGTCCTCAAAGTAATTAAATTTTTAAAATGTTAATATATAAAAATTTTTTATCATTAACATTCTTTCAGCAAGTATTAATTTAATTAAAGTTTTTAAAAAAAGTATGAATGTTCACAAAAAATTCAAATTTTGTGGAATTTTCAATTTTAATACTAAATTAATTGAACGTACATTCTTTACATTATTGGAAAATAAGATAAACCGAATTGGAAGATTTTTGGTAGTACAGGTAAGCCTGGAAAAAAAGAGAGTTTATTGAAATTTTGAAGTGCATCAGCTATGTTCTTTCTTCACATTACTCTTTTTGCTTTTTCTATTGTCATCCTATATGTCCACAGCTTTGGACGGCATTCCAAATCTTTGGATCTCCAGCGTAAACGTTGTGGCTACTGTTATGGAGAATTTGATCTACTGGTCAACAAAAAACCTCGAAGTACCAAAACTGCTCCTTCAGAAGTGCAGTCCACTCCTAAAACACCACGAGCAGCAACTGGGTTTGCTTTGTATGTGAAAGAAAATTACAAAACTACAAAAGAAAAAAATTCTGGCCTTAAACATGCAGACATAATGAAGCTTTTAGGGACTCAGTTCTCAGGTATGAAAATAGGACCATCGCAGCAAGTTTGATTGTTTATAAATTTCAGTGTGGTTGTAAAATCTCTGTATTGAAATGTGTGGGTTTAAGTTAATTTTTACAGTAATAGGTATTGTTCTGTTTATTCCATACAGAACTAGCTCATTTTCATCTCAGAAGATTTGAAAACAAAAGTATTGACAAATCCAGTGAACCATTTCATTGAGATGAACAATTTTAGCAGTATTGATATTGTATAGATAAAGGTTATAATTTAATGTTTTGAATGAATTGAATGTTCCACTTACAATGTAGAATTAGAAAATTAGAACATTTTGTGTTCTGACACTCCATTAAATTTTATTTTTGTTTGACAAATGTCAGCAAATTTTGATGTTTGATCTGCTTTGTATAGTCTTGGCTGTAAATTCTGTTAATGTAGTATTTGAATTTATTGGTTTGAAACAAAATTATTTATTCTGATTGTGTGTAATTTATTCAAATATGTTAATATTGCACAAATTATCTCAGGGCTACCAGATAATATTTTAATATTGGCAATTGTTAACAGTGTGTGAAGTTTTTTGAAATGACAGATGTAAGAGTTGTTAACTACTTGAAACAAAGAAACTGAATCACAAGCATGTGAATTTTCAGAATTTGATGTAGTTTTTGCAATTTAATTTTATAGGCTCTCTGTACATTAATTTTTTATATTGTGTATATTGTAACTAAGTGATTTGGATTTTTGTTTATATAATCTTAAGTAATTTATTTTCCAATTTTGTTGCTTTAAAAGTGTATGACAACACTGTACATTGTACTATAGCTTGTGATGAAGTGAGTATCCTAAGGATCTCATGACTACTGGATTTAAACCTTGTCAAATTCTGATTGGTTTGGCAAATATACTCTTCTTAGAAGAAAAGTACTGATGATACCAACTTTAAAGATGTTGAATCTATTAGATAAAAATAGGTCAGAACTTTGTAACAGTGAGAAATGTAATGCATCAAATGTTCTACATTGTGATGTGAAGTTGGTGGTGTATCAATTTACTGAAAGAAATATATATTATTTACTTTTATAATTTTAAGTGTTTCTCTATTCAAAAATAAAAAAAAATATGGCAAATTGCAACTAAAGATAATCTGTACCTCACAGCATCAGACATTTTTAGTTATGTGAATGGAGAGAAGTAAATCAATAAAGGGGGTATAATGCAAATCTGTCTCCAGGGATACAAAATTTTTATGTTGAAAATCGGAATTGAATCAAGGGGGAAATATTTTTTTGTCTAATTTAAATGAATTTACCATCAGTACTTCCCACAAATGGAAAAAAACGTGTTTTTATAAATTAAATTTTTTAACCACAGTATGCCTTTGCATGTTAACTTTAATTATCCTTGCGACAGTTTATAGATGATTAAGATATTTCGAGAATTTTTTCAGGTTTGAGTTTGACATTTACAATTCAACAAAAAAGAATAATAAAATACAATAAAACGAAAATAGAAAATAAAACAACCTTTTTCTTTGTTTTTTAACAATATCTCATGATGTAACACAAATCTTAAAAAGGACTGAAAACGTGTAGCCCTGGATAATTCTCTAGTTTCCCAAAATGTCAACCTTTTATCTTACAATTTTCATCCGTCAACTCAATGTAATAAAACAGTATTTTAATACTACCTGATTTATTTTCTTAAAATAATTTTTTGTATGAATTATCATCATCTGATTACCACTTCAACATGAATCGAGACCCTACAAATTTAAAAACATCTTTTAATTTTTTTTGGAGTACTTCATATTTTTGAAATTTTCTTGAAGTTGCCTTAAGTTTTCTTTAATAGACCAAAGTTCACCTGTAAAAACGAGGTGGGGTCCAATTTTCATTAAAGACCTCTGAATTTTCCAAAATTTGAAATTTTTTGGACTCTTATAAAATTATAATATATAACAAATTTTTTACTTTCTCGTATACGTACGTATATATGGAGTAATGTATGTAGTATGGAGAAAGTTATGTAATGCTGCGTGAAAAAACCGCTAATTTTCGGCACAATAAAATCATTGCCAGGCCCTTATTACGAAAAAGTGGATAAAATCCATTGTTAAATTAGGGGGAAAAAAACGTGGTTTAACCAGAATCCCTGTTTTGTGGGTCCCAGATACTGAAAAACCAATTGAAAGCAAAACTGTCTGTCCGTGTGTGAACAAGACTAGTGCCAAATCGGATTTCTTCCAAAATTAATGTTTCGTCATTCTGATTCCACTCGAGGGGCCGCGATTTTGAAAAATTTTCCTCAAAATTTTGGGGTTCTTTAAAAGAAGCCCCGCTGACAAAAAAATTTATTTCAAAATTTTCTCAGAAACGGCTCCAAATTTTTTCTTTAAATTTCTTGTAAGAGTAGAGTAAAGTACACTTATAAAGGTAGCATAGATCTCAATTTCACTTTTTAACCTGGCTGCGGTCCTCAAATTTTCTCCTTCTCAAGATCCTTGGGTCCAAATTGACCCATATAATTTCTCTTGCAGATTATTTACTTGTCCACTGATCATATTTAGTATTCTTAATAGGAAGTTAAAGTTGTACACCTAAATGTTAATTATACACTTTTATTTTATGTATAAGGTTGTGCAGTAGTGTAAAATAATGGTATCTGAATATGCGTGATAGCAAAATAATGAACTGCACATATAGAAAACTTGTATTACACACATGTAGTACAAATGTGATTGACATGATTTTTACCTGTAAAAGTTTTTATTTGGAGCAACGAAAAGTATTTTGTTATCTGTTTTGTAACACACTCCATTTTCCCCTTTTTCGAATAGAATAAAAAAACTTAATTTTTAAGTCGGTGAATTTTGCATCGGATTTCTAGTTTGTTTCTTCTCTTGATGACGAAGTTTGTGCCAGGTGTGTTCTGCGTTCAATAATGGCTTTACAAAAGATTTCCCAAGTTTTCTATAAAAAGTGTTATTTTTTGGTAACATTTTTATTAGCATTCCAAATTTGCTTTTGTGAAAAAACGTTTGAATTGATGTAAAATGCTTATTTGGTAATAGAGAACCACAATAGGCCACAAAAAGTGTTTTTTTTTCTGTGAATAAGAACCAATCGTATCAACAGCTACCTTTGTAGAATTATAGGTTGTCATTATTTCTGGTTTCTTTTCTCTAGATTCACAGCCTCTTGCATCATTGTAAAGGGTGCTTTGAAGGGCAACACACTTGTTCATTCGTGGCACATACAATACTAATGTCGGGTAACTCGCAAAAGCGAAAGTAGAGTATTAGTTTGTTGTGCCCTTTGTTTGGAGAAGTTTTATTGGTATAGACGATTTGTTTCTTGCGCATAGTTCCACGGAGAGTGATGTCCCGTTTGAGAAGTTCCTGACCCAACTGGTATGATGTAAAGAAATTTTCAGGAGTTATATTGTTATCCTTCAGAAGTGAGGATAATTGTAGCACAACTTTCATTCCCATATTTTGTTCTCTGGGTTGCCCTTCGTGTTTGCTAGAGGTTGTGAATTCCACACGTAACGTGTTTCATTCAAAATTTCCCTTCGTATTTGCCAAATCTTTGGCATGTGCTGCCGAAATGGACAATTGCCTCGGAAGTCGCCTAATTATTCATTGATTGTTACATACAACTGAAGATTACACATTATCGGAAGAGGAAGAAACACATCAGAATACTACGTTCTAGTTTTAGAAAGAACCGTCTTGCCGTAGTTTAGAGAGCTGAGATTGCTCCCAGCTGTTAATAGAACTTCGATAGTATTTTCGTAGTTTGATAGTATTATTCGATCGACGAAATATTGTTATTGTACACCCTATGAGAAGATAGTCTCCAATGACAATACAATCCTTCCATAGTTTATTTCTACGAATTTACCGAATTATTATATGAAATTTCTAACGAGAGTTCCACATGAGAAATATCACGGGTCCAAATGGACCCTAAAGAACTTATGTGTAAAAAAATATTATAATTCCTTTCGTATTGAAAATAAATTAATGACATTTATATCCGGGTAGAAAACAGTAAAAAATAATTGTCATGGAGTATCAGAATGATCGCACCATTTTCTTAAGCTGTACAAGAAATTAAAATTGTATTTGGGTCGAAATGGACCCGAGGGCCACAGCAGGGTTAACTTTGAATTTCCGAAAATTGCAAACGTTTGAATTATCTTCGGCGTCTTCATACAACTACAAAATTAAAGATTGGTATTATTCCTTCAAGTGAAATTTGTTCTCCATAGAGAGTTCTTTCATTAAGGTAATGTACGTTGTTTTGAAAATTTTTGTAGTTTTTGTGCAATACATGCAATTTTGAAAAAAATACAAAAACAAGATTCGCTCAAACTTCAATTTTTTCTTGAAACTTTTGGTATGAGATGACATAAACACCATACTGACATATTCTTTGTTTTTTCAAAAATATAATTTTTGACTTGACTCTCACGCCATTAATATTTACATTAGCGGCGATTTGTTAACATGTTATGATTATATGTGCTTTAAATGTCATAAGTTTCTCGGGAACTCAACTGTTTTCTGTAAAAACTAGCTCAAAATTCCGCATTTCCAGAAACGCTATCTATCTATATAACAAAGTTGTGTTAGTTACACCATTTATAACTCATGAACGACTGAACCAATTTTAATTATCTCTGTCTCGTCGGATTCATATCCGTCCCGAATAACAGAATAACTAATAAAATATCGAAAAAAAATGGCACTACATGGCGCTGAAGAATAAAAAAAATAGATATTCATGCAAACGCAGCCCGCTACACAGTTCGAATCTAAATCGTTAAATAACTCCTAAACGAAGCGTTCTAGGGCCTTAAAAACTAAATTTTGAGGCCAAAGACCTCAAAGAAACATTTTCACACCGTATTCTACAGGATGAGATCTTTTTGAACATTCTATTACATTTTTGCTGGTCTGGAGCTTTTCAATATTACCCCACATACTCAAAGACGTAGGAGAATCTAAGTAATAAATCAATGTCGGGTTAATTAAACCATTTTTAACTCCAAAACGACTGGACCAGTTTTAATTATCTCCGATTTGTTGGAAGCATCTCCGCCCCTATTAGCAGAATAACTATTAAAATATCGGAACATTTCACGAAAAATAATTATACAGAATATTAATTTAAGATATAAAAATCAATGTTTGTTGGTTCGTGCTTGATGCGTCGCCGTACCAGGCATCCAATTGCGATACAAATGTGTCAATTTATTGCTTGCAATTGCTGGAAGAACATAGGCATAGCACAATTATAGTAACTCCACTAGATAGCGCTAGAGCACATGATGGCGCTTCAGTTAAATGCAATTCCCAATTCAGGTGAGCTTCCTTGTTGCTGGGCGTTGCTGTGTGCCGTGAGGCGAGGTCGAGGAGAACACGAGCTGCAGGCGGCGGCGCGAGTTGATGAGGGGAGAGAGAAAAAGAGACGGGGAAAGAGAGAGGAAAAAATAGAGGGAAATAGTGAAAGAGAAGGAAAAGAGAGAGAGGGGGAAATAGAGGGGAAAACAACGGGATAAGAGAGTCAGAGAGTGGGGGAAAAGACACACAGGGGAAGAAGAGACACAAAGGGAGAAATGAGAGACACGTGGAAAAAGAGAGGGGAAAAAGATAGAGGGGATGGGGAAGGAGAGAAAAGAAAAGGGAAAAGAGAGTGGAGAAAGAAAGAGAGGAGGAAGAGGAATAACTCCTCAATAATTTGTTCTGCGGCAGCAATGCGCAGGGTACCAGCTAGTTTTCTCATAAATGGCTCCAAGTTCTTCCTTCGAACTTTTGTAACAGTGGTAATTCCACTCTTTATAATGACGTAAAGTTCAATTTGAGGTATTTTTTTGAAAGATTTCTCATGCCTTTAATATGCACATTACTAGCAATTTGTAAACACTAATGTATTTGAGAGTATATATGCTTCAAATGAAGTTTTTCGAAAACTCAAAAATTCTCTGTGAAAAAGATCTTCAAATTTAGCATTTTAGTAACGCTTGCATGCCATTCTCTTAAAGACAGTTCCAAATTTTTCAAAGAAAATTGCCATTTAGGACGAGATTTTCCTGTTCTTTAATATTCTTAAAATAATATTCCGATTCTATTATTAGGAAACCGAAAAATTAAGAAAATGTAAAAAAAAAATGTACTTTGGGCGGCGATAGATGGCAAGAGTATATGTCAAATCCGAATAGCTAGCAGAGACCAAAGGAAATAGAAAACTAATATGGGAAAGTCTGTGCAATTAGCACTATCCGTTCCAAAACTTTGAAAAAAAAATTGGAGCCATTCATGAGAAAATGGTGTTTAAGCGTTTTTGAAAATGCGGAATTTTAAACTAGTTTTTAGAGGAAACAGTTGAGTTTTCGAAATAAAAAATCGTCGACAATGTAAATATTAACGACGCGAGAGACAATTAAAAAAAACTACATTTTGTAATTTTTGAAAGAAAAAAGAATAGAGCAATATGGCGTTTATGTCATCTCATAGAGTATATATAGCACTATCCTTACTAAAAGTTTAAACAAAAAAATTTGGAGCCTTTTTTGAAAAAATATTGTTTTGGTATTTTTTAAAAATTCCACATATTGCACGCAATATTGAGCAAAAACTAAAATTTTCAAAAAAATGTACATGACCTAAAAGAAAGAACTCACTATGAAGAATAAATTTTATTTGAGGAAAAAATCTCTGCAATTCTGTAGTTGGAGGGAGACGCCTAAATAAAATACAAACTTTTGCAATTTTCGAAAATTCAGAGTTAACCGTGAAAATCGGACCTACGCCAACTTAGTAAGCGTATTTTACTCTATTCTTACAAGAAATTTAAAGAAAAAAATGTGAAGCCGTTTTGGAGAAAATTACGAAAATGTCCGGGGGGCTTCATGTTAAGTACCCCAAATTTTACAGAATCGTTTCCAAAATCTCAAAGTTTCGACTCGAGGCAGATCGACAGGGGTTTCTTCAATTTGAAAAATATCGTACGTATCGTTCAGTCGCTGGTAATGTCAGATACTGACGGACGTTTTGCTTTCAATTGGTTTTTCGGTATCAAGGACACACAAAAGAGGATTTCTGGCTACACCACGTGTGAGGGGATTTTTTTTTCTTATTTTAGCAACTGGATTTATCCACTTTTTCGTTATCAGGGCCCGGCACTGAATTGTTTTCTGCCGAAAATCCGCCGCTTTTTCGCGCAGCATTACACAATTTTCCCAATACTACGTATATTACTCCGTATATACGTACGTATACGGAAAAGTGAAAATGTATCAACCTCTTTAAAAAACGTTATAAAAACACCAAAGCGCAGATTAAAATTGGAGATAAGGTAACTGGAAGCTTTCTGACAAACTAGGGTTTAAGCAAAGGGTTTTGGTTATCTCCTATTTTGTTCAATATCTACTTAGAACAAGCCCTCTATAACTGGTACAGGAAATGCTCAGGCATATGAATTAACTAGTGGTGCTACAGAATGGCTCAGACTTTCCCGTATAGTTTTCTGTTTCGTTTGGTCTCGGCTAGCAATTCGGACTTGCCAATATTCTTGACAGCGGATGATTTCACAGAAAACGGTTTTCGAAAACTTAACTTGATACTATTTAAGTACGTGTACTCATTAATATTATATGTGAACAAATCGTCGTTAATATAAATATTATAATATATTAATATTAATATAAATATATATAATATAATATAAATATATATAATATAATATAAATATATATAATATAATATAAATATATAATATAATATAAATATATATAATATAATATAAATATATATAATATATATAATATTAATATAAATATTAACGACGGAGAGACAAGGAAAAAATTATATTTTTGCCATTTTTGAAAAAACAAAAGAATAGAGTAATATGGTGCTTACGTCTTCTCATAGAGTACAGTTAGCACTATCCCTATCCAAAAGTTTGAAGAAAAAAGTGGAGCAGTTTTTGTGAAAATCTTGTTTCTGTATTTTTAAAATTGCAAATATTGCGCGCAATATTGCGCGAAAACTACTAAAATTTTGAAAAAATGTACATAACCTTAAAGGAGAGAACTCACTATGTAGAACAAATTTTATTTGAAGGAAAAATATCTATCTGCAATTTTGTAGTTGTAGGAAGACGCCGAATAAAATTCAAACTTTTGCAATTTTCGAAAATTCAAAGTTAACCGCGAAAATCGGACGTATGCCGCCTTAATAAGTGTATTTTACTCTAGTCCTACAATAAATTTAAAGAAAAAATGTGTAGCCGTTTTTGAGAAAATTTCGAAAATGTCCGGGGGGGCTTCATGTAAAGTATGTAATGTAAAAATGAATGAATGTTTTTCAAATTGCAGAGCTTCGACTCAGGCCAGATGGACAGAGGATTCCTCAATTTAGAAATAATCGTACGCATAGTTTAGGCTCTAGTGTTGTTAACATACACCGGATGGACGAACGTTTTGCTTTCAATTGGTTTTTCCGTATCAATGTCAAAAGAGGAATTCTGATCTATATCATGTTTTAGCAGATTTTTTTCTTAATTTAGCAACTGGATTTATCCACTTTTTTCGTTATCACGGCTCGGCAACGAATTTTTTTCTGCCGAGAATTCGCCATATTTTCACGCAGCATTACATAACTTTCCCTATACTACGTATATCACTCCGTGTATACAATTAGGACAGTAGAAATGGATTATATGCGACGATGCCAACAACGTACTCGTAGGGACAGAGTGCGAAATGAAGTATAGAGAAAGATGAATATAATTTGTTCTATTGCGAAGACCTTGGAAAATAGAGTACTACGATGGTATGGGCATGTTCAGAGAATGCCGGAAAACAGATTGTCACATAAGGGGCCGGTTGCATAAACGTTCGATATGGAATCCATACGCTTATTGATTCTATAAAATAGTCTACAGCGGCAAAACGAGTTTCTGAAACGACCAATACGACTTATGGAACCTACAAATGTTCTATATCTTATAGGTCCTGAGACATGTCTACAAGTGCTTATAGAATCTACAATAAGCAACATGGCGACACTGCGCACTGCTGCAAGCATCTGTTTACTAGTGTTTGAGGTTATTGGTGGTTTGTGGCGTCCGTGTTGTGATATAATATTTTGTTAAGAGTTTTTATTTGGTGTGTAGGGTGCGTTTTTGTGTATTTTTGAGTGTTGAATTTTAGTGAATATTATTCATACAGACATTATTTTACTTTTTATTAATTCTTATTTAAGTACAGTTTATTATTTAATAAACTGTACTTAAATAAGGATTAAATAAAAAGTAAACTAATATATGTATGAATGAATATAATGCAATAATACAAAATTGCTACTGAGAACGTATAGAGACAAACCAAACACTCCGCCAAAACCATCTCAACAGAGCTCAGCACACACTAAGAACGTGCAAAACGAAACAACAGAATACGCACTATTCAAATATCGACTGTGTCGCTATCTAGTGGTGGCATTTTAGATGTACTTATAGGACCTATAGTTATAGATTCCATACATTTGCTTTATGCAACGGTGACGGCCTGTGGAGCCTATACATTTTGTAGAACCCCATTGCTATGGACCCGTAAGGAAAGCTTTATGCAACCGCCCAAGATCTTGTGACCACCCGAGAGGAGAGGAAGATGAAGAGCAGTTTTAGAATGAGGAAAATTCATCCAGGAAGCTATGGAGGATAGAGGTCTCAAACCACGAGATTGAGTGGAACGAGCATTGTGGAGGGTCAAAATGCCAAGCTCCTAAGGGGAAAATGCCGAAGAAGAGAAGTTCAAGTTCTTAGAAAATAAAATATACGTATTCATAATTTTCCGGGAAATGGCTCCAAGGTTTTTTTCTTAAATCATAGGAGTCCGGCGGGTCCAAGTGACTGGATTAATTTTTTTTATTAAATATATCTCTTTATGTATTCTAACGAAAATCTCCAATTCCTCTCCCTCCAATATCCCTCTATCAATTCCTAGGTAGAGAGAGGTTCCGCAATAGAGAGAAAGTATCGAAATGCTGCGGGAAAAACGGCGCATTTACGGCAGAAAAAGTCTTATTGCCGGACTCTGGTGACTAAAAAGTGGATAAATCTTGCATCTCTCTCTCTCTCTCTCTCTCTCTCTCTCTCTCTCTCTCTCTATATATATATATATATATATATATATATATACATACATGCATACATTCATTCATACATATATATAGGATGTCCAGAAGCTCCCGTTACAAACAAATACCACAAATTTTGGGTTGCCAGACATGAAGAATGGCAGGTCAGTTTTTCCGAAAAATAAAAATTGTCTTTGAGAAAATTGAGTTAAAAATCACTTCCGGGGCGCGAAATTCAAACCGGCCCGCAACGACACCAGACAGCGGCGTCACCTCAGAAGGTGGAACCGGCGTCACCCCGGAAGTGATTTTTAAACTCAATTTTCTCAAAGACAATTTTTTTTCGGAAAAAACTGGACCTGCCATTCTTCATGTCTGGCAACCTAAAATTTGTGGTATTTGTTTGTAACGGGAGCTCTGGACATCCTATATATATGTATGAATGAATGTATGCATGTATGTATATATATATATATATATATATAATATATAATAGATATATATATAGAGAGAGAGAGAGAGAGAGAGAGAGAGAGAGATGCAAGATTTATCCACTTTTTAGTCACCAGAGTCCGGCAAATGAGGAGCATTTCTCATTTCTCCGCGTAAACAGTGAAACAGTCGAGTAATATTCTGGGAAACATCGCGTTGCTTACACTAGAATACTTAATAGTGTCAAGTATTTGCAGGTTCTATTCGATAAATATTTTTAAATGTACGTACAGAATATCGAGTTTTGTTCAAAATGATAGTCACGGTACACGGCGGCGTAAACATAAATTATGAACACAATCCAACATTTATGAAAAAGATTGAATCTCCTGGAATGTTCGAATTGTTATTTTTAGCACATATTAATATGAACTAGTGCTTGGGCTTACGATTGCCACGTAAATGACAGTCTCCTGTAGATTATTCTAAATATCGTGATATACTAAAAGCGTTTTGGAAATGAAGTATTCGTTTCCTGCATTACCGTTCTATGAAAATACTGAGTTTATCTCTGTTTTTTACAGTCATTTTGTGGTGATGCAGACCGAACAGTGCATTGAAGAATCTTTGTAGGGGCACGTAGGCCATTAACCTAACCCACAGGTCAATATCAACAGGGATAAAATATCGTCGCCGTATGTGCCATGCAACAATGAATAAAAAATACAGAACTAGTATATTACTGGTATGAAAGGGTAAAAGACTGATAAAAACTGTGATGTTGCTTTGCGTGATGTACAAATACTTCAAAAGAACTCAAACATTCTAGCAGGCAAAAGTTCGACCGTGGTTCACTGAGGTTACCGGACCGCTGCCATTCGCAGCTCGTATTATGGTCGGTGTCCTTGCATTTGTCACTTGCTAGGCCGCGTCTCATCGTGGTTTACATCGTTTGGCGAACCTCCCACCGCCGCCTAGTGATTCGTCCATCAGACGCAAGTCAGTTTTGTCTCAAAACGACAGATTGCACAGTTCGAAACCCGGCCCGCACAGTGGTCATCGCTGAAAAGCACCTGTACGGAGTCATCTTTCCCCTTCCCTCCACTCCGCACCACCCCCAGCGTCCTGCCGCCAGCAGCGTATACTAAAAGCTAAGTGCCGTCAGGGCAAATTAGTAGAATATCGAGTTTGAGTGCGACAGGTCACAATAAGCATGTTTTCAATTAATGAGTACTGCGACATGTACTTAGTCTTCGGCGAGTGCCGGAGCAACGCTCGTGCGGCAGCTCCAGTGTACGCCGAGAGATACCCGAGTAGAAGACACTTCCCACTGCGTTTTTTCTGCGCCTCGACGCAAGAATACGTGCGTCGGGGTCAGTTTTACCGGGCGGAAGTGTCGATGCAGGTGTGTCTCGCTCATCTGTCACTACAGAGGAGGCAGTATTGGAACATTTCGAATAGGAACCTTCGAGCAGTGTGCGAGATTTCGCGCGAATGGCTTATTTATATTAATTTTTTTTCTTACAACTAAAAGAATTCAATTTTAAATGTGAAAATAATTTTATGTATTATCAGATATGTTTTGGAGAAAAAATATACACAGCAATAGTGTTGCAGTTATGATTTAATTGCATATTGTTTATGTTTATTCCTGTTTTCCGTAAAATATTCTTTGGAGATATAAATCCCTCATAAGTAATAAAATAACCAACATAAAACTATGTAATTATTAGGGTGTTTTTATGTAAAATCTACAAAAATTATCCAATTAATATTTTTCAGTTCAAAAAGGATGCAATTATTAAATGGAAAAGCTATAAATTGATTAATTTTTTAAACAAATGAAAAGATTGAACATGTAGAGATATAACTGAAAGATTTAGGACTTGCATGTAAAGTATTCCTAACTAATTTAAAGTAGCAAATATGCATGTTCTAAAAATTTAAGTAGTAAGGATAATGATTCTGCATTAAAATAAATTTAAAAATTAATAATTCAAAAGAAGGCTTGGATTAAAAATTGATTATACTGCATAATTTTTTTCTCTTTGTCGGTTTTGTTGTAACATTATGAAAATGTGAAAGAAAAATATTGAAAATTACAACACTGAAGTAGTGTACTAGTGAACTGTTTCTACTCCCTTACATTCTGTACTACGTAGTAGCCTCGAAGAATTAAATTGAAGAAATGGTTGTTACTCTTTTGTGCACGTATCTGCTAACTACAATGCAAACTCAAAGAAACAAAACAACTCAAAGAATACTTTTCCCGAGTAGCTGTCAACTGCCTTATGAAATGGTTCCACGAATTAACTCCAAGGTTTGGGAGAAAGACATGCTCTCATCTTGCATCTGGAAAAGCAGAGAGGCGGGTCATTCAACTTCGAAAAATGGATAGTCGAGGCCTCTTGCCTTAACTTCGATGTTCCACGTAGAACAGTTGCAAATACTTTGCAATAGCAGTTACGAGTTCGTATTTTGGAACGCTTTTGCTGCGGCAGCAGGAAGTGCTCTTACTGTACCAACATATTACTTAAGCTAAAATAATATTTTACGGGTGGTATTGAAGTTCATGGATCTTTTACGGCAAGAACAGATACTTTATTTAGGAAAGATGCAATATTTTTGAGGGGGGAAATATTGATATCCATCAATTAGGGCTACATCTTAGATAGACCGTCCAGCGGTTATTAAGAAGTTTAAAGCTGGCTATCGTTAGTTTGAGAATTCAGAAACTGACAGCCGGGATAATCAATTCAAATTCCAAAGATAATCAATAAACTCAACATTTTCATTAATGACTATTTATCTCCTAAATGCTTCTTAGTGTATCACGATATTTAGAATAATCTACAGGAGACACTGCTGTCTGCAGTGT
The DNA here is from genome assembly GCA_031308135.1 of Acheta domesticus. NCBI lineage: Eukaryota > Metazoa > Arthropoda > Insecta > Orthoptera > Gryllidae > Acheta > Acheta domesticus. The sequence continues at coordinate 108,650,001 of JAHLJT010002406.1, read as the reverse complement.
CGTCGCGGCCGGTTTGAATTTCGCGCCCCGGAAGTGATTTTAAACTAAATTTTCTCAAAGAACAAAATTTTACATGCAATCGTAAGCCCAAAGCACTAGTTCATATTAATATGTGCTAAAAATAACAATTCGAGCATTCAGGAGATTCAATCTTTTTCATAAATGTTGGATTGTGTTCATAATTTATGTCTACGCCGCCGTGTACCGTGGCTATCATTTTGAACAAAATTCGATATTCTGTACGCTACATTTAAAATATTTATTGAATAGAACCTGCAAATACTTGACACTGTTAAGTATTCTAGTGTAAGCAACGCGATGTTTTCCAGAATATTACTCACTGTTTCACTGTTTACGCGGAAAAAACGAGGAAATGCTCCTCGCAGAAGGTGACGCCGCTGTCTGGTGTCGTTGCGGCCGGTTTGAATTTCGCGCCCCAGAAGTGATTTTTGAACTCAATTTCTCAAAGACAATTTTTTTTTTCGGAAAAACTGGACCTGCCATTCTTCATGTCTGGCAACACAAAATTTGTCGTATTTTTTTGTAACGGGAGGCTTCTGGACGCCCTGTATACATATGTGTGTGTGTGTGTGTGTGTGTGTGTATATATATATAATATATACACACACACACACACATATATATACATGTATATGTATATGTGTGTGTACATATATATATATATATATATATATATAGATATATATATGTACACACATATACACACACATACTAGCTGTCCCGGCAGTTTTGCCATTATTATTTTGCAGGATTATTTTAGTGGAAAAAAAAACACTAACTTATTGTCATTGTTGAGGATGTGATATACTATATGAGTTGAAGAGTGCATGGAGCGCTGTGAACGATGATGAAATATAAAAATAACACAATACCAAACATTTTAATTTATTATTATTTATTTTTGATATAATATACATAGCTAATTATAATAATTTTACTAAATAAACCATAACAATCCCTCAACGCAAAAGAGTGTAGAATATTTTTTGTTATCCCATCTTTAGCTAACACAAATAAACTGGATGGTTTGCCCACTCGAGAGCATGCCACATATAACTGATCGTGTGAAAAACATGGTGTGCTCAAAAATAAGCCACTAACAGACATCGTTTTGCCTTGAGACTTATGGTTAGTTATCGCAAATGCCAATCTTAAGGGAAATTGAAGACGTTTAAATTGAATTGGCAACATCTGTGGGTATAATAGGGATCCGTGGCAGTAATATATTATCACCTCCAAATTTGCCATTTAAATGATGATGGCTTCGATGACGTTTTTCATTACAGCCCTGCAAATTATTTATAAATTATTTAAAAATTTCACCGAAATAGAAAAATGATATTTGTAAAATTACGATTAACGCCCACACAATAAAAATAATGGCCGAAAACTGTAGTGAGTGAGAAATGGCTTATTGTGTGAGAGATCTCATCCCTACTCCGTGCTGCTTACTGGGTCAGAAGCAATGTTGCCAGATGTGAAACTTCCGATTGCGAAGTTTTAAGTTCGAAAAATGCGAATTTCTTCTAATTAATGCGGATTTACTACGTATAATATAATTTAAAAATAGGGGGAAAACATCAATAATTCATATATCGACATAGAATTCCGTTTATTATTTAAATAAATGCGATATTGTTTCACTATATGTGTTCTATGTTTGTTCTTACTATATAATGTTCTCAATTCACCCAAGAAATTAAAAATATAAGATATCAGTATTTTTGTTATAAATGTACTTTCAATTTATTTTTAATCTCAGTTTAATATGAAGCCGAGTAACGTAATTTCAACATTTTTAATTTCAATATCCCGCTGAAGTGCATCATTTCTCCGGCTTGAATAAACGCAGTAAGAATCCGAACGACGTTCCGTATTCTTATTTGGCGTATTCGAAAACGACTAACCAACTATGTCACCTATTTGTCCCCTGAATATCTAACAGTAAGACAATAAAGGACGGAGTTCACGACTACACCTTGGTGCTTGGTCATCAATTTTCGAATACGGCAATTGGATAAAGCCCTAATGATTGGTGTTTTATTGCTTTCTCCTTTAATCGAACAGAGAGAGACAGCATTTTGAACATTCAAACTTTGTCAACCATAGTTAGCGGGACATCTAACGATCGTTGTAATAACTGAGGAAATGAAAAAAATGAATTTTAATCCACTATCATGGAAATGCAGATTATTTTCGGCATCCTCATTGCTTAATGCGGATTAGGTGTTAATAATGCGGTATAAAATGCGGAAATGCGGTACATCTCGCAACACTGGTCAGAAGTGACGCCGGTAGACGCCTTGCGGGGATACTGATCAAGTATAAATACATCATGTAAATGAATCAGGGTTTTCTTTACCCTATTGTTGCACTAAATGGCAGTAAAAACGAAAATCCATATATTAAAAGACGGCAGGAGAAAATAATTAACGATAATAATTACATCTTCTCTAAAGAACAATCATTTAAAAATTGTTATAAAATACATGTACACATTTTTAACTGTTCAACAATGAATCTGTTCCCTATTTTGATAAATTCGAGAATTTAATATCAACTTTCGAAGGCTAACAAAACATTAATTAATTAAGGCTAATTAAACATTTCGCAGCAACAAACATCACAAATTATTAAAACAAAGTTCCTAGTTCCAATGTCCATATCTACCTATAGTCAAATAGTAATTGCTGTGCTTTTTTTCCCTGCTAATTATAGAATTAATGATATATTAGTCTCTAATATGCTTAAGACTCCTCAAACCTAACGCAACAATGTATGGCGGAGACAAACATTTTTCTAGCTGAGCCCGGCAGACGTTGTTCTTTCCCTATATCTCTCTTTCTCCGTCTCTCTCTTTCCCCCTCGCTCTTTCTCCGTCTCTCTCTCTCTTTCCCCGTCTGTCTTCCTCCGTCTCTCTCTCTTTCACCGTCTCTCTCCGTGTTTAATTTAACCATTTAATAGCAGATTTGAACATCGCTGAGCAGGTGCGTAATATGGAGAAACACCGTGTAGCGGGTGAAATACCGCAGTGTGAAATACCTATCGTGTGTAGCGGGTTGCCGAAAACGTTTTGGCCGAAAAATTTAAAAAAAATTGGGGTGTACCACCCTTATCACTAAGGGGCATAAAATAGACAACAACCTATTCTCAAACCTACTGAGTATACATATAAAATTTCATCAAAATCTGTCCAGCCGTTTCGGAGGAGTATGGTAACTAAAATTGTGACACGATAATTTTCGAGCATTCGAGCATTTATATATATATATATATATATATATATATATATATATATATATATATATATAATTACTTCCTCTTAACACCTGTAGTCAGAATCCATGTTTTGTGGATCCTTGATATCGAAAAATCGACTGACAGCAAACACGTCAGTCCGTCCGTCTGGTCAATGCTAGTGTCTGAACCGTTCAGCCGATTTTCTCCAAAATTGATATTCCTTATCGATGATGTCGCGGCCCCTTGAAGTTACAACTCACATTTTACTTTTTGGGGATACTTTACATGAAGCCCCTGAGACATTTTCAAAATTAAAAATAAACAATATTTTGATTAAATTTTGTTCTCAGAGTGACGGACACTTAAGAAGAGAATGGTGCAGATCTGATTTTCGTCAAAAATTCCTGATTTTTCGAAAATCGCAAAGGTTCAGTTTTTTTCTGCGTCTACAATAAAAATATCGATAATACAGATTTTTTTCCATTACTGAAATCTGTTCTTTAAATACAGATTTTGAAATAAGGTCATGTGCAGTCTTTTTGAAAATTTGAGTAGTTTTGCGTAAAATGTGGGCAATTTAATTTTTTTAAAAGCTCTTTTTTCGTAAAAAGCGCTCCAAATATTTTCTTTAAATTTTTCTCGAATGTATCAAAGGACGGTAAGAAAAGTGATGCTAATCTCATTTCGAGCATCTTTTCCCAAGAATTCCATTCCCATTTAAGTCCTTTTCTGTTTCCCATTTTCACCATCGAAGTCCTTCGCCCCTCTCCCCAAACTCATGTTGCTTTGTGAAACGGATCGTCAAAGTGCATCAGTCACTCTTGCACTTTCTTTGACACCTCTCTCTCTTCGTCTAAATTCTTTCATTTGTTTTCACTCTGCCTTATCCATCTCAGCATTCTCATCTTTTAGATTCATTAGCATATTACATCTCCGTGCTGACTGGGGTGCGAGGATTATAGTCAGAAGCGACGAAGCGAGAAGATGTGAAGACTTTGTAACAATGGCTTGGGTATTTCCACAGTCGAAACTCTTCATGCTTGATGATTACTTTCAAAGGCAAGAAATGCTGTGAGTTGGGAACAGACGGGCGATTCTGCAAACGCAAGCGCGTAGACACGTTCGGTAGCATTTGGGGGTGTTTTTCTTCTTTGAAAAAATCCATTATGCTGCAGCAAACGTCCTTTTATAATTCCTTCACTCTCGGTTTTTTCACTTGTCTTAGAAGCAGTCACTTCATCCAGCTGCCAGCGAAGTCGCATCATAAGTTTGTGAAAGGGTTCGGAATGCCGGGAGCTCATGCGAGGCCGTCTTTCTTCCAGGGGGAATCGGATTGACGAATTCCCGAAGCGTATGGAAAGTGTCTGGCAACTGTGGAGATTCTTTGCAGTGCTGTCAGAAGGCCGAATACGTATCTGAAACCGCCACCAACGCCGCTCAGCGCCCCGTCCGTGCTCTCTCTCACCGTCCCTCCCCCTCTCCCTCATTTGGATTATAATTCCTATTATTTTTGTTTCAATTAAAATGTTTTTTCCGTTTCTGAAAATATTATTTTTACATTTGAAGCAGTCATATCTGTTCTGTTAGAAACATAGAGATATCTCGAACTAACCATTTTAACGACATTTCGGTTAAAATTCGCAGATGTGATGGATATTAATATCAGAAAACGTTTGATTACTTCAAGATAACTAATATTCTTGGCAATCAGTGAAATGTCCTCAATGTATCAGAGCAACAAACGTTAACAAAATTAATTATACTGTCACTAGAAATAACGTTTTTGTACATTACGTTTTGCTATATTACAGTTCAGAAATTTGTAATTTGAGAACTCTTAAACAGTAGAGAAGGACATGGTTAAAAAACATTGTATGTCTCTTACCAACATCGTCAAAATACAATCACATATTGGCCTTGTTGCAAAAATAATTACAATAGCGAACACCTTTTTCTCACTCGATTTCCATTGATAATGTCAGTGTACGCACCACCTTACAAAGGATCTGCAACCCCAGCCATCTTTCCTCTACTGTGATTGTGTTGTTAGTGATTACGGACGCGTCAGCTGCTAAGGTCATTAGTTCCGTAAGTGTAGTGTATACTTTTTCCTAGGGAGATGGCGATTTTCTCTCGTTGGCCAGATCCGGCGCCGCCCTACCATCGGCTAGCGGGTTTTTCCTCACCCACATGCCCCCTATTAGCGGGGCACCATCCCAGCCGGGACATACTCTAAGCTTCCGACCGGTCTCCCGGCGTATGTGGTGGTGTAGTGCATGTTGGTGTGTGTGTAAGCATTGAGGATAAGATAAGGAAGAGGAAGGGAAGATCGCGCGCGCTCTGTGATCCGTTTGTTAAACTACTTCTCCGGCATTCGCCTGGTGTTGATCGGAGAAACCACGGAAAACTACCGATCAGAGCAGCCGGACGCTTGAATTCTCCTCCAGGCGGCGACAGAACTCGACCAGTTATCCAGCTAGTGTCAAAAACTCCTGTCACCGTTGAGACTCGAACCTAGGACCTCCCGGTCAGAGGCACTGCAGTGACATCAGTTGATGTCCTGTGCCACCTCTCCCGGTCCTCTCTTTCGAGTTCTCCTCTATTGTCTTGCTACCCGATGTTGGAAAGCATGAGGAAGGGAGCGGGCGTTGATTTACTTGCCTTTTTCTTTTAGAGGCGCGCTACTGATTTCGAAAGCAACGCTTTCATTATTGGCGTAAACATCTTCACTTACTGCAGGTCGCAATACGTTTGCTTAGAGGTTCAACGCTTAGCCCGTTTGATTATTTTGTGTTTTCGGGTACGTGAACAGCGATGGTCATTAGCCCCGTAAGTGTAGTGCTTGTTTTATTATGGGAAGTGGTGATGTTCTTCCGCCGCTGGGTGGAGAGATGTGGCGCCGACTTACGCGTCGGCTTAAGAGGTTTTCTTCAATGTAGGTATCTCTCTCCAGCGGGGCACCGCTCCACCCGGGCCAAGTTCTAAGCTCCGGACTAGTCTACCGTCCTGTGTGGTAATGTCGTGCTTATAAGTGTAGGCGTGTGTAAGTGGAGAGGATAGGAAAAGGAAGATGGAGGAAAGATCGCCCGCCGTCCAAGGCTCGTTTGTTCTAACAAACGAGTCTTGGACGACGATCTTTCCTCCATCTGTTCCGGGATTCGCCAAGTGTTGCTCAGAAAACGACCGTTCAGAGCTGCCGGCCACTAGAATTCTCCTTGATATAGCGTCCTGATATAGCTACTTCTGCCTAGTCTCCTTGATATAGCTACTGCCCAGTCAGAGTCGCTACGGAGTCAGCAGGAAAGCTGCCCCTGACCTGAACTCAGATGGTTCAAGACGTTGAAAACAGAAGAAGAAAACAGTGCACATGGAATCTCCTTATGTCAAATAACTGTACCACTACCACAATGAAATGAATCGGAAGAGCAAAAAAGAAGAGGAAGAAGAAGAAGCACCGTATGTATGTATATGTCACCTCATCCTATTAGCATCCTTGCAGTCTTTTCCTTCACTCCACCCCTTCTTGGCGCCCTTCGTTGCGTCGCAAGCGTGGGCGGGAGCGGGCGCCAAGGAGACTCGAGCGCTTTCGCCCGCGGCCCAAAGGGCGCGCGCCGCCCAACCCTCCCTCCCCTCCCTCCCGCCCGCCCGCCTGTTTGTCGCGCGTGTTTGCTCGTCCCGAGGGAGCGTTTGATCCCGCCAGCAGAGCGGCGACGCGCCGGCAGGGGGCGGGGCAGAGAAGAGGAGGAGGAGGAGGAGCAGCAGCAGGAATTTGCATATCGGAACGCTGCCGCTGCAGCGACGTATTTGCTCTGACAAATGAATGCTCGCGAGCGAGCGCCTGTTTTCCGGGACGGACGCCCGTCCTCGCTCCCGCCCCCGCCCTCACTCCATCCCCGCCACCGGCCCCGCTCACTGGCGGGTCGCGCCTGGCGCCGGAGAATCCGCCTGCCTGCCTGCCTGCCTGTCTGCACCGGCTGCGGGTGCAAATACGCGGCGTTTGCCCTAGCGGAGGCGGCGACGGCGTCCAAATGAAATATTCCGAGGCGTCTGGAGGTGCCCGCGAGGCATGTTCATCGGCAGAGCGTGGCGGGCGAAGGCGCACGATGTTGCGGACTTGCGTAGGCTGTAATGTGTTTGCGTAAAACAACGCCGGAAGCAGCAAGCCACACTTCTTGAAGTGCCCCATATTCTTGAAGTCGTCTGTTGTGCTCTGCGGCGTCTTGGCAGCCGAGCCGCTGCAGATGTGAATTTCCATTTCAGCTAGGACATTTGTTTCGCATCTTCCATAGTAGTACATAGTAATCGTAACTAGCGTACTTGTGGCACGTGTTAGGCGTCGCAATGCCATCTATGTTGTAAAGTGAGTTATTACGAGAATGTTTAAAGCTTCTTGGAATGTAGAGTATTTTTTCGCAAGACGTCCCTCGCTTCTCATTTTCCATCGCAGATTGCCGCCGCAGCGATGTGAATCTCAGATTTCTTCTGGCCATTACCTTTTCTTCCTAGTTCTATAGTTCTTTCTGTTCCCTTCAAAGCTAGTTCCAAAGCTTTCGAAATAGTTCTAAGACTTTTAAGACTAGAATTCATCACCCAAATCATTATTTATTCGGTATCAATCATCTTGAATCTCCGTGATGCTTTAGGTTTGATCTCATTACTACATCAATTTTTGTAAGAGAAACAATGCTTGTTTAACTATTGAAATGTTTGCCCAATTGGCCCTTTACGCAATCTCACCATCTCTGGAATATTACCATCAGCCCGAGGTGCACACTGCGTGCACCTCGGGCTGATGGCAAAACTGATGGCGAAACTATCGGAAAGTGATTCGCATACTCCTTCGTTTGAGGGCACTGATCACCTCACCAGTTCTTTGAAATAGTTGGCTAAAGGCATGGAGATATATGTTTCTCAAAACCCTGCTTCCCTCATATGGTAGGCTACTATAGGTTTTCCCTATGCTTCACTATTAAGGCATGAGGGTAGCAACTCGGAGTTTACTTCGGGACTTCACTTATTCGATGCAATTCGTGTATAATTATTTTGTATCTGATTTACAGTTAATTGAAGAAAATTGTGATTATTAGGCGAACAAATACGCATATTACTTGTAGCTAAATATATTTAAGTAGCGAAAAAAGTTGGTTTTAGCACGAACAGGCTAGTATGTTTACCGCAAACACACGCTCTGAGTAACCCTGGCGTACAATTATAATCTCTGTGTAAAAACTAGATGTACAAGTATTATCCCATTCGTTCATTTTAAATAAACTTTGGTTAATCCTTGTCAATCATATAAGGTAACATAAATGTATTCCTCAAGAAAAAAAAAACGTGTCTCCGCATGACTACATGGCCTTCAAAGCCTAAAAGTTTTCACGAATGAGGAGAGGTGTCGATTCAGATCTAACTCAGAACCGTGCTTTAATCATGGTTGGCATTGCAAAATCGAGGGAACAAGGGCATTACGAGTCTGAACCCATTTTCAGCTCGCACATTTTTGAATATGCAAACGAGCTAAACCGCGTAAAAGGTATTCGTGTATTTGCTGGTTGCAGTATGTGTTTTGTATGTATGCGCGTGTGAGTGTGTCTCTCCGTGCACTGGCCATTCGGTGTGTGTTGGAGCGTGAACGTTTTATCCGTAGTGTAATTGCGCTGTGTGTTAAGCACTATATTAGTGCGTAAACAATGCATTGGCAGTGTGATGTGCATGTGTGAATTATTTCAAGCTATGTTATTGGCGTATTTTACTGAATGTAAGATGTTTGGTGTTCAGTATTTTTATTTATTAATTTAAAAAAATTAATTCTTTATTAATTTAAGTACTTTAATTTATTAAAATTTAATCTCGTCAAAATCATAAAAACTGAATGTGACTTTGGCGTCACCAGGTCGCAATTATTGTTGCGACGATTCCCAATATTTAGCATAACCTGCGCACGCTTTCCTGGTCTCCAAAGTCCTCAGTCTGTCATAGTTGAATCAAGATCAATGGCTCAAACAAATGTAGGTGGGAAGATTTGGAAACAAGATTTGATTTGAAACTTTCGTTCTCGAGTAGTAGAAAACTTGTGTGCACTGAAAACGAACATTTGCTTTGATTTTAATAGTTTCGCTAGCTCCTCCTCCAATAATTCTTCTCCCGCAATTAGTAAAACGAGAGCTCAAGAACACTTCCACTCAGGGAAGCTATTTATCGAGTTCAGAAGTGAATCAAAGAACAATATAAGCATTTGCTCAATGAATGAAGATATACTGGACGAAAAGCTGATCGAGGTAAAGGACATTGTCCCATACTTGGGTTTTTATTTCTTGGCGAGTGGGGGCTTGTCTTCACGATATTTCGCGTCGTTCTCGATCGTGCCGCTAGGAGTCACATGATCGCCAACAGTCCTCGATACAGTCGCGATCATGCGACTCCTGGCGGCACGACGGAGAACGACGCGAAATTCCGTGAGATATTCCATCCTGAAGACAAGACCGCCAATGCGCCAAGAAATAAAAACCCAAGTATAGAAGTTAAAGTACAGTACTAGTTACAGACATTATTTTAGTCGTTGTAAATTACATAGCATGAATAGCAACTAATTCATTTATATCATTACTGAAATAAATATGTTCATTTTCGGTGGTCGGTAGAAACAGTTTTGCAGGCGAAAATATTTTTCTTCACATTTATACTTGTATATCTATTTGAATTGTTTTATGAACTCTGAAAAAGCTGTGTAAAATAACGTCCATGATTTATTTGTGTATTTCGTGAGGTGAGATACAGGCTGATATAGGTCAGTGCCAACAACAGTTGCCGCTGCAGAACCTCTGTCCGGGAGGTTCCGGGGTTCGATCCCCGTCGATGGCAGATTTTCGACGTTACACTGGTACAGCGTATTTCTTAATGCTCGGACACATCGTATCACATCGTGACACATCGCATAGAGAAGGGCCAATGTTGATTTTCTTGATGGCGACAGGTTTGTTATAACGCCAAAAACACATTTAATGACACATTTGCTGCTGCAGGCATCAACTTGTTGAGTGTTCCAGCCTCTTCCGGGCCGGAACACTCAATGTTTTGCGTTACCGTTGTTACCGCATAACAAAACACAACCTTTTAGAATGCACCTTGACGTTGTGAATGTCACTGTTGCGCTACCACAGTTCCAAGCGAGCAATTGTGTGGGAGTGACATTCATTACTGACGAGTATTGTGATATGTACTTAATATTGAAGGGAATGTCGCGGCAAAGGCGGCAGCGTTCCTGAGCCTGTCTATGCCACGCGATATCCCACTTGCCGGCATCCGACGTGCAACGTCTTGCGACACCTCGATGCACGACTGCGTGATATGGGCAACGTACTTCCGCGGCCAAATGCCAACGTCAGAAGGCCGCGTCGTCGTACTGATCCTACTGAAGTGACAGTGTTGAGGACGAACCCTGAGCAGTGCTCCGGTCGACGCGCCAGACCTCGTCGCACGGGTACACGCGGACGTGGCTCCTGACTATCGAAACTTTGGGCCGTTTGCAACAAACATCGCAATGCGTGCTTTGTTATATTGCCATAAACCCTGGGTTCATTTTGAGCATATTCCCTACAAATTGTTTTTCAGGCAGCAATAAAATTGATGGAGTTATCCTCTGATTTGTGTTATTTTACTGTCTTCGATCTTCCTTCTCGTTGCCCTCCACTCCGCCGCGAAGTTCGAGCTTGTCACTCTTGAGTGCCGCCGTTCTTTGATACAAGAGTGGTCACGTGAGAATACAATAGTTTCCACGTTGCTTGTCGCAAAACCAATGCTTGTAATTGCTTACTGCGTAATTGTTTCCAAACGGCAAACATCATATTAGTGATCGAATATTGTTTTTTTCGCTAACATATCATATGTGAGTTCGAGCTGTATATCGTGCGGTGCGCAATTTCCAATTTTTTCTTACTCAGAAACTAGCGCGTCGAAATATGTAGTACTGGATGTCATGTTTCTCGGCCTTACGATCAGTGTGGTACTCTTCGTGTGCGGGTATTAAGGAACATCCTATACAGATGGATCGAAATCAGCCGCTAGCTGGAGGAGAATTCTAGCGGCTGACTGCTCTGATCGGTACTTTAACGTGGTTTCTCGGATCAATACCATGAGAATTGCAAAGCGCTACCTTAAGAAACGAGTCATTGACCGCGCACAATCTTCCCGTATTTTCCCCTTTCACACACTCACTTACCTGCACTACACTACCACACATACCAGGAAACATGTCGGGAGGTTAGAGCTTTTGCTGTGGGAGATACCTAGAGGAGGAAAATTGTGCAAGCCGACATGTGAGTCTGGGCTGGATCTCTCGTTCTAGGGGGATTAGAACACCGCCATTTCTCAACAATAACGTTCACTAAACTCACAGCTCGAATGAGCAAAGTAATTGACGTGCACGAAACACGAAATACTCATTCACTAACTTTTAGTGAGCTGTTGCACTGACATCTAATAAATATGATTCCAGCGACGTGCGTTGTAGTTGTAGATATCTTTTTGAATGAAAATATGTTCTCACCTTACCTACGATTTTTGACAAAAAAACCTACTTGTCTGCTAATTTGAAAATTAATGGGTAGCGCAATAGTAGTATTCCAGGCTCAATGAAGAGAAGCTTGCAGGAATCACATGGATGGTATTTGCTTATTAATCGTACGTTTTTTTCCGCAATCGAAAGTATGTGTACTAAGGTTATATTTGCCCAAAATAGTATATCATATCTCAGGCGGGAAAGTACATTCACAAAATATATGCAACGAATTGTACGATGGGATGGCGGACTGAATTTGAAAGATATCTCAGAGCGTAAAATGAACATCCATTTAAAATGGTACTATTGTTTTTATTAGTAAAGAATAGTTGTATAATCAGAAAAGAGTACTATTCTTCTGTTTATAATACAAGAGAGTATATCATTAACATACAAAAGAAAGAGGACATTACCTAATGATCGATCTCTGCGGATCCAAATGCTCAGTTGGTGGTGAATAGGAATAATGAATAAATAATGTTCTTTCATGATAATATGGTATTTCTGCTATTTGAAATCGATTTTTAAGTTTCGAATAAATATAATCTATGGCAATAACAAATTTCAATTTGAACTATAATTTCGATACATAAAAAGGCCCGATAGGGTCTGCTAGTAACTTCCACTGAGGGATCTATAATCTTATTATAAGTCTCAAACACATGCTTCAAGAGGTACGAACACTCATCAAATCAGTGACTTTTGGTGTTAAATATTGTATGACCAACCAATCCATACTGATTATAAAATAGCCAGATATTGGTATTCGGGATGAATAAAAAACTTCTGTCTATTTGAAGATATTGCTGTGCCATGAGATCAGAACGTCAGTTTCCAAGGAGACAGAGAAACGTTTAAATATGAATTGGAAAGTCGAAATCAACTCCATGTGGCACGTAAAAATGTAGGTCATTTAGATAATTATCAGTTGGTTATGTATTGGTTTTCCGAAATCTGAAATTTGTTCCAGAAAATTTATGTAAGAACATGCCGAAAATTTCAGGTCACTCAAAGGACTGGGAAGAGTATGCCATCGCTTTTTAGGCAACAGCTCATACCTTGCCAAAAAATTGTAGAGGCACTCACAATTTGCAAATATGTTCCTTAGGAAGCTGGTTGCAACCACGAGTATATTTTATTTTTAAGGCACCTAACATCTTTAATCATTAGGGGATAATAATAGTAATAATAATCATAACAATGTATATTATATTCTCAAACAATTATTTTCCTTAGTATTTATGGAATTGAATGATTTTTTTTCAAATCTTGTCCCCACCACCGCAAACTTTGATCTCTCAAGTAACGCCCATGGGTTCAACCACACATTAGGACGTGTGGCGTGTCTCGAGAAGGGCGGGGGAGGGTGACGTCTGGAGGCCAGCTGGTGGAACGGCGGCGAGCCATGTAGGGGATATATCGCCCCGCCCGCTAATGGGGACGGACGGCGCCAGCCTCCGCCCTCTGTTACGTTAGCGCCCGGATAATCAATAGGCCCTTCCGTTTCGCCACGCCTACCGCCGCGCCCTTCGCACTTCACCCTCTCGCAAGAAACAGCTGAAGTGGATAAAGGGGTGGCGAGGTCACGCATCGGCTGAGATGGCCCAGTCACAACCACTGACGCTGCCGCGGCGGATCGGGAGGTCCTAGGTTTCGAGTCCCGACAGCGGCGGATTTTCGATACTACGTAGCTAAGCCTAATTCAGCTGTTGCCTGGAGCGGAATTATAGTGACTGCCTGCCCTGACCGGTAGTTTTCCGTGGTTCTGATCAACAATAGATGATTGCCGGACAAATACTCAAATAAACGAGTTGCGGAGGACGCGCGATTTTCTTTTTTATTTACAGTAAACGAAAAGACGTTGATTTACAGTAAATTCACTAGATTAAAAAGTATTCTTACTCAGAAAGCTTACAAAATTTAGTGAATGTAGTGAGTCAAATATAAAACCTTTTGTCACTCAACACGTGGTAAGAAATCTCATACAACAAAGCGACATATGTGCCCCTGATTGGTAGGCAACTCGTCTGACAGCAGTGTCAGGCGGGCATACTGAAGTAGGTACACTAGGCTACACTCCTTTACCGAACAACAGGGAGAAATGTCTCATTTATAACTTCTTTATATGAGATTTTTCAGATGTTAATTGGTGATCATCGAACCCCATACATGTCCCAAAAAACGGTAACATTTATTCTTAGGCATCCCGCAGAATACCGCTTAGGCGTCACTTTTTAATCTTCCCTCTTCCACATGCATCATGTGGTCCGCGGTTGCTTTCGGGCCGCGCTGCTGGGACACGCGCCACGTTGCATCCTTCCCCTCGCATGGCGGTCGCGAGCCCGCCCACGAGCGGGGGCGTGGCGGCTGTTGTCACGTCGGCCAGCAGCCGCCGCCAGCGCGTCGCCCGGGCGGCCGGAGCGAATGCGGCGCGGGCGGGGGCAAGGAGGCTCGCGCGACGTGCCACCGACATGTGCGACCCGGCGCGCGCCCGACCCGACCCGCCGGTCACACGTGCGCTCGCGCGACGCGACGCGACGGACGACGCGCACGACGCGCCGGGACTCGAGCCGCGGCCCCGCCGCCCCGCGCATAGCAAGTGGTCAGCGCGCCGCAGCCGCGAGCGACCAGTGCGGCCGAGGCTCGGCGGGTGTTGCTGAGGCTTGTGAGGGCGATGGCACGCTAAAACCCATCTTGTGACCCCCTCCTCTCCTGTGTGAAGGGACGTCACAAGAAACAACTTATGAGGGGGGATAAGAAACTATTTAGTTTCCTATTCTCATAAAAATATGTCTTGGCTTTTCGCGATACCCATCGCTCCTCTGGAGCGTAGAGAAGAGCACCTTTGCGCACCCCTAACATACGAGCATATTCGTACATGGGGGGGATGTAGCAGATAAAATTCAGATTATCGGGGAGACCCCTTCAACATATACCATATGCCAAACTACATTGGGGGGGGGAGCGTCACTCCTGTTCGCTTCAGCGATGACGCCCAAGCCTGTATGGATCAATGCAGCCAAAACAAATCTGAACACTACACATAATACAAAATCAATACAAAATATCAATAACAAACGCCCTGTGGTTAATGGAAAAAAATAATTATATAAGTTGCTGAATTTCCAACCTCTCACACACAACGTAATGTGCCTATCCTACAACGTACATGCAAACATAACGCAAATAATATACCTTTTAAAATTCAAGCTTGGTTAAAATCCCAACTACCCAATACGAAAAACTAATGGTGCTACAGAATGGCACTTAATTAATTTCCTATTCTTATAGGCTTCTAATAATATATCTTGGCTTTTCGCGATACTCATTGCTCCTCTGGAGCGAGGCGAAAAACACTTTCGCGCACACATAATATACAAGTGTACTCGTGTCTTAGAGACATATCTCGGTCCTATATCTTTACATATTTGGCTACGTAATAACTTTTTCCTCTCCTCGGTGCTTTTAGCCATTGTTGGTGAGTGTGGATCCAGTTCCTAAATTGAATAAACAGATTGCTCACAGTTGCCTGTCAGACAGATTATGGGAGGATTGTGGTATAGAGATAATAAACGAGGGCGTAAAATGTCCCATTCGCCTCAAACACAACTGAAAACATTCATGTACTTTCGTGGGCTTTGAACCCAAATGCCGTAGTATCCACGTACTCTGGCTCACCTACCCCAAGTCTCTGACCCACGAAGGCGAATCAATTGACTAATTTTACGTGTTACGGATTTGTAATACGATAGTCTGATAAAACAAATAATGTATCTAAAAGGGACCTTTTCATTCATTCGCGGCATTTAATATGCTTTGTAACATTGAATATATATTTCTAAATAACTTTGACATAATTGGTTTGCGTAGCAACAAGGCAAACAAAGTTCCTTGGTGATTAAAATCTGTCAACATCGTGCTCTGTAATGAACATGTTTGCTAAAAGTTAACTAATTCTACTGAAAGTTTTGTGGGACAATTTACAGTACGAGTCAGTTAACACAGTAATTTGGTTTATTATCCTATAATATTTATATTGAGAAAATAATGTATTAAAATTTTTTTCTTCACATTTTCTCAACTTTTGGAGCTCCTAATAGTGTAATGGAAATATGACATCATGAATATTATAAATGAGTAAAAAAATACCTCGTATATTACATTCTATAACATGGTTCTTCCGTAATCGCTTGGGCTATAAGGCAACTGTGTATTTAATTGAGAAGTTGGATCCCACACAGATGTACGAGCACTGAGGTGGGGCCTGTTTATATATGGGAAAATATGTAAAGGTACAGGGCCAGATAGGTCTATGCGACGTTTGGGGTGTCCAAAGGTGCTCTTCACAACCCACAGAGGAGCGGTAGGTACCCCTGAGAAGCCCTGGTATTCTTTTAGATCCCGAAGAGAATTGGAAACTAACTAGTGCGAGAAAGTCTATGCCATTCTGTAGCATCACTTGTTCTGCGTATTGAAATGAATCTAAAATAATTCTCTATTAATGCATGATTGTATTGAACTTAACAAAATCGGTTTTTCGATGCGTCAATAACACCACATTTCCGACGTCTCTTGAGACCTCAGTTCAAACCCTGGCTACGTGTTACAGAATTCCATTTGTGGAAAGGAAGCAGGCGCTGGCCAGGATTTTCCTGGGTCACCCTGCCCGCTTCCTTGCCTCGGAGCCCCCCGCTCCCAGTCGTCGGCGTGAGGCGTAAGGCGTAGGGCGTCAGGCGGAGACACAAGGCGGCGTGGGAGGCACCCTAATCTTCTTAGGGCGCAATTTACGGCTGAGCGCCAGAGGGATCTGCGCTGGCCGGGAGGCGGCCATTGAGCCCACGAAGAACTGCTGCCGCCGCCTCCTGCGACGGACAGGGCGGAGAGGTGGCGGAGGGGGAGGAGGTGAAGGAAACGGCAGTAAATTGTTTCGGTTTGTTTTTATTTCATTTTTTGGGGGGCGCTTCAACTGCTATGGTCATTAGTCCCGTAAGTGTAATGAATTTTTATCTCGCTAGGTGGCGGTGTTCTTCTCCAACTGGGTGGTAAGATCCGACGCCGACGTACACGTCCGGCCATCATTGGAGTACCGCCGCAACCAGACTTTTTTGCCCAAAATTTATTTTCCGATATCAAAGACCCACAAAATAAGGATTACGTTTACAGAATGTGTTAGAAGAAGTAATTTACTATATATAGGAACAAGATTATCCACTTTTTCTTTATCAGAACCCGGCATTAAGAATTTTTCTGGACTTTCGCCGTTTTTTCGTAGCAGAATTACAGTACTTTCTCTTCTTACGAAGTAATTGCCAAGTAAAAACAAAACGCTCAAAGAAAAATCTAGTCCATCATCATGCTACTGTCAAGAAAAGAACGAGTAATAAAATTACATCATTTAGGAAACTAGGAAAAAATTCTACTCAAACCTATGATCGCCTTAGATCATTTTCTTCCGAGTTTACTTTCTATTCTTCAGAAATTTTTTAATCTTTGAAAATAATCTTATCAACAAACAGATGAGGTAGAATTTCTTTTCAAATTATTTCGAGTTAGAGTATGAATGTAACTTTGCAATGTGTTAAATTCTAGAGACTTACTCGTATCTGGAATGCCAACGAATTTATTAACCATTTTCAAGGATTAAAACATTACAATCGTATGAATGATATAGCTGGAATTCGAATAATTGAATGGCCTTTACACTTAGAGGGCTCTGAATTCTGTACCTAAGACAAAACATCGAAATGGTAGAGCACACGGGATATCTGTTATTTTCAAATCCAACACTGCACATCATGAATTGCCAAAATATGATGAAGACTATCTCTGAGCAACAACTGTAAAAGAAGTAATGATCATTAAATGATGGTATTGGCCTTAAAAACGCTAGATGCTACAGGTAAAATTTGAGGCACTCTATACAAGATACACTGTAGTTGGAAGAGGCTTTGAAAACCAAACATCAACATTGGTGTCCACGCTTCGACATGAGAAAGAACGATAGCTCAAACGTATTGTATTATCAAAACTGTTTTTGGAGAACTAGCATACGATCTAACTTAATACAAAGAAAATTACGAATCTATTTGGCTTCTTCCTCCTGAAAAGGTTATCAGTAAATGATGCATGAGCAAAAAAGTAGCTTAGATCTTTCTTTCAGTCACAGCCCAGTAACACGGAACATTGCCTAAACTCGCAATGAATCTAACATGCTTCCATCACAACGTTATAAACTCACACTGGAACTATTTTCGAGCATTATTTGTCCTAGAAATTAATTGGTAAGTATCAGACCCAAAACACCGGTTGACATTAGGGAAGCACTAGAATACCTCGCCATTAACGTACTACATAAAGTTGCATGGACTACCCCACTTACGATTAAAGTGAGTAAAAATGCCTATCCATTCAGGATTTTTGCCTAATTGTGACAATTCAACAACGCTAAAAAATGCCTACTGGCAGAAGTGACAACTGACAATTCCTTGCTACCCTCCGTCAGTTACATCATTGGTGGGCACCTTTTGTGAATTCCCTTTGACAGCTCTTTAAGAATTACACCTGAACATTCTGTGCTGCCGGACTCTCGGGATCGTTAGCACCAAATAGATATAGACTGTTCTCGTGCAGAGCTTCATCTTGTTTTGTTTTCACGCCACATGCACGCGCATATGTATGCAGATTTGGACGTTCCATACTGAACCTTTACGCGAGATTTTCGAGCGGCTCTCTGCTACGCAAATAGCACTCATATTCAAATATTCAAGGAACTGTTTCGGCGAAATGCAATCGAACGGCAAATGGCTGCTTTGTTCTCCAACGGAGTCTCTGGGTGAATTGAGTTCTGTTCACTTCTCTGTGCATATTGAACTAGCGAACAATTTAATCAGCTCTATCACGAATACATCAATGTTTGGAAGTTTTTGCTTACACAGACCCACACCGTTTGGGTGCAGTATCTCACGCTTGGTTTCAAGTAAGCTCATGCAGAGAGTGGGTTGCCAGGGGTGTGGAAAAGACACGTAATTTTCTGGAAATAAACACTTTGATTCCTGTCTATTGAGTTTAGAGCGGGAAATGAAATATTGGAGTATACTAATTCTCTTTCGTTGTGTCTTCTTGAAGAATGGAAGTGAACTTATGTTTTGCACGCTTATCTATTAAAGAAGCCATTTTCCGTACTGTAAATCTTTCTTGACATGTAACTAGAGACATACAAATGTTTTACTGAAGTCGTTCAATAAAAAAAGCTCAGACGTAAGGGAGAGTGATGTGCAGAACTGCTACAGGAATGATCTTACGAGTGGAAGTAGCGAATAGACTAGTCATGAGAGGAGAAGACTGATTTCGGTCCATTGCGTGCTGTTAGTCACGCTCTACTCTCTTTACGACAAGAGAAGCCCCAGAAGCCAAACTATAGCGCGTATTTCATCGACCAAACTAAAGCTTTTGGCTCATTCAACTGTTAGGCGTTTTGGTGAGAAAAGAGCAGATCTAGATTGCTTCAAATATTCATTGAGGCTACGCGAAGCTCTCCATAATGGAATGTAATGACGCAAGAGTAATCTGTAAGGCATAAGTAACTAATTACTTTCCCGTATACGTACGTATACACGTAGTGATATTCGTAGTATAGGGAAAGTTATGTAATGCTGCGCGAAAAAATGGCCAATTTTCGGCGGAAAAAATTAATTGCCGGGCCGTGAAAACGAATAAGTGGATAAAACCAGTTGCTAAATTAAGGAAAAAATTCCTAACACGTGGTGTAGCCAGAAACCCTGTTTTCTAGGGTCCTTGATACCGAAAACCAATTGAAAGGAAAACGTCCGTCTGTCCGTCTGTGAACACTGCGCCCTAAACCGATACGTACGATTTCTTCCAAAATGGAAATTCCCCGATCGATCTGATTCTAGTCGAAGCTTTGAGATTTTGAAAAAGATTCTTAAAATTTGGGGGTACTTTATATGAAGCCCCCCGGGATTTTCAACATTTTCTCAAAAACTGCTCCAAATTTTTTCTTTAAATTTCTTGTATGAATAGAGTAAAATACACATTTTGACAGTGGCATAGGTCCGATTTTCACGTACAGCTCTGAATTTTCGAAAATTGTGAAAGTTTCTAAATTTTTTCGGCGTCTTTCTCCAACTACAAAAGTTGAAGATAGAGATTTTTTCTTCAAATAAAATTTGTTCTGCATACTTAGTTCTTGAATAAAGGTCATGTAAATAGTTTTTCAAAATTTTGGTAGTTTTCGTGCAATATTGCGTGCAATATGTGCGAATTTTAAAAAATTACAAAAACAAGACTTTCTCAAAAACGGACTCCAAATTTTTTCTTTAAACTTTTGGTAGTGATAGTGGTAAATGTCCTCTATCAATGACATAAAAGCCATATTGGTCTATCGGTTGTTTTTTTCAAAAATACCAAAATGTAAATTGTTTTACTTGTCTCTCACGTCGTTAATATTTACATTATCTGCAATTTTTTCACATTATTATATTTACAAGTATATATCCTTTAAATAATGTCAAGTAAAGTTTCTCGAAAACACAACTGTTTTCTGTGAAAAGTAGCTCAAATTTCGGCATTTTCAGAAATGCTCAAACGCCATTTTCTTGTATATGGCTGCAAGTTTTTTCTTGAAACTTTTGTAACGGATAGTGCTAATTACACTTCATATTAATATGACGTAAAGTTTATTTTGAGTTATTTTTTTGTTTTTTCAAAAATTACATAATTGTAATTTTTTTGAAAGATCTCTCACATCTTTAATATGCACATTACCAGCAATTTGTAAACATTATATTTGTGAGTGTAAGTGCTTCAAATAACTTTAAATAAAGTATTTTGAAAACTCAATCATTTTCTGTGAAAATGAGCTTCAAATTTCGCATTGTTAGTAGCGCTAAAACGCCATTTTCTCTTGAACGGCACATCTTTTTTAAAAGAAAATTGCCATTTATGACTAGGGTTTATTGTTCTTTAATATTCTAAAATTAATAGTTTCTGTTCTACCAATAGGAAAACGAAAAATTAAGAAAATGACAAAAAAATTTACTTTTGGTGGTGATAGATGGTAGCTGGCAAGAAAGAGTATGTGGCAATTGCGAATAGCTAGCGAAGACCCAAGAAAATAGAAAACTAATACGGGAAAGTCTATGCCATTCTGTAGCACCACTAGTTCCCTCTAGGATTGCACTAGAGTGAGAAACGAACGTGTCCTTGCTCCAGCATCATTTAATTTTTTCTTAGCGGGGCTGAGAATCATTGTTGCTAGGTTTCTGTAGGAGTGAGGTATTGGAATACGATGTGCAGTAGAAATATTGCACAGTGGGCTCATGCCAATTAATTCTCTCTCAATGGAAGATTGTTCAAGCTTGAAGTAGGTGCAGCGGGAAATTTTTAAATTAATACAGCGCGAGCACATCCAGGGGGGGGGGCTCTTGCCAATGGTATCCGACTTTTAGCCAATGAGCTTTACGAAGCCAGTTTGCCACACAATATTAGTAGGAATTTTAAAAGCATCCAGATACAACAATTATCACCTTGTTAAAAGTCAATGAAACAGATCATTTAAATATTGCACCTTTTACACATTCATCGTGTTATTTTTGGTTGGGTACCGTTGAAAATTGTCACTTTATGCCACTTTCAAATGTTTCTGGACATTTCTCACCTCTCCATGCAACATGGCGGCCAACGTCAGGTCTGACTGTACAAACGAGGTGCCCGTGTTGTGGCCAGTTGTTTCGTGACGCAAACTGGTGTTGCGCAGAACGAACAAAAATTGCTGCGCCAGGAGTAACTCACCAATGTGTTTCAACCATGAGCAAATTCAAGTAATGTGTCTACAATCAAACTTAAATGAAATTTAAAACTTTTAATTGTGAAATATTTATTTATAATTTTTATTTACAAAAAATAGTCAACAGTCAGCTCATCCGAAGCTACTTCAGGCTAGATAATTTTCGAATAACGATGGGACTGAAACCTGTACGCAATATTATTCTTGAATTATTGGATAACCTGTTTAACTCATCTCGGTCGAAAGCAGCTACTTAATTTCAGTAAATGATATCTGATCTTTCATTACATTACGAATATGAGGCGTCATCTTTCTAAAATACAGAATATGTGATTCATGATATGTCAAAAAACTGATAGAAAGAATATATAATTATTATTGGATCAATTGCGCGAATAAATGTTATTCAGTGCTTTTGAACATTCAAAACTATGCTCACCTTGAGCCGCATGGTGGCGGAAATGAGGCAGCCGTTGGCCATTTGACCATTTACACCGTCTTGCAATATTAAATTGAGACAATGCGTAGTAGCGGAAATTATATAGTATTTCGCTTTTCGCTACTTATTACTACACGGGTCACAGATTGGGAAATCCCTTTCTCAGTATACTGTACTGTAATAAACTCTCACATCAAATTACGAAATTTGAGTTTTTTAAACAGTTTATCAATGAAATATATGAAAAAAGGAGGGAGACAGATGCTTGTACAAAAAACAGTGTACAAGCAGCGAAATATCTTGGAATGGTTAGCTGGGAGAGCGGAAATAAGCTGCAGAGCGGCTGGGCGAATGGAATACAAGAGCGTTTAATTCTCTCGCAGAAAACTCTGAAAACGGAATAAATTACTACTGTTAGAATATTTATACGAAAGAATCAGTGATCACTGAGTAGATTGTTAAATTTTACCTGTTCTGGGTGCGGGGAAAAGCGGTTTTGCATTTATTTCGGTTACCAAACCGTGGCTCGGTTACAGAACAATATTTTATGCAGGAAGCTGCTGCAATTTCTTAGAAATTATTGCTTGTTGCCAACTTTCTCGAGTTTAAATCCAACTGTCATGGCAATGAAAATACCTACGAACTTATGCTTGCTTCCATACGTTTACAATACGACGGCTTAGTTATCACTGTTGTGGAGTTTTGAATTTTGTTACAATGGTCGGTCGCGTCTAAGCAGAACTAAAAGCCTTTTCTAAGAAATTCTGATAGTGCTACAGCTGCTTGTCAGGTGACAGGAAGTGCTGTAATCTTGCGGTCGTTTTGAAAGCATGAACAGTTGAAAATATACTTATCTCCCAAAGCACATCGTTGAAAGAAGTGACTCTGCTCTTTTGTTGAAATTATCACGCGGAATCTCCAACGCGGGACGTTTGAATTGTATGTTCTGAGCTGGTAATGAATGCCAAATATTGTTATAAATAATTGATTTACTCGAACGGCGCCAAATTTGAATCATTTTTGGCCGCTCGTGCAAACAAACATTTTATTGTGCTTTTCCCGCGTTACAATCCAAAAGTCACTATCTAATCTTACAATGCCTGATCTACCACTCACCAATAAAGAAAGTGCCAAGTTCGTAGCCGCTTGCTGTATCACCAGAGAATGTGCCAGTTCGTTGCTCGATAGACAAATATCCAGGGGAAAAAACCTAGCATTTGGCGTTGTCAGCGTAGTGGTCTCAATAAACGGTCCTAAGTGCCCACAATCTCAATCACCAACTAGTATTCTGCCTCTCCAGGCGCCACGTCGCCCATTATATACCGGTCGTGGACGCCGCCTCAGACCAAACCTATTACTTCAGGCCTTAAGAACTGTTTCTGGAACGTCAGCACATATATGGTCCGATTAAAATAAGTTGGTGATAGACAATTGTACTTCTAAAGCTGTAACTTTATACAATATGAGTGTATGATTTGGTTACTTTACGAAGTATTTATGTCAAGTGTTTATTTTCTTATCCCGGGAGCATGTGCTTGGTGGTACGCAAATTGTCAAAGTCGCTCCCTTCCATTCACAACTGTCAATCACCAACTTATTTTAACCCATTTCTGCCTAGCGTTACATATATGTAACGTTAGTTTTGGCAACGTGTGGCTACGTTGCAAAGATTTTCAAAGCTTCATGTTTATCTCCATGCAGTTTGCTGGAGTCTATTGTTGATTACGCAGCAGTATCTTTCTATTTCTCAGATGTCGTTCTCTTTTTACAGCTGATTGAATTTGAATCTGTGCTTCCATTTCCCGTGTCATGGCATCCTTCAGAAAGTTAGTATTTTTTAAAGGTTCCTGAATAAATTTAAAATCTTAATATCAATTGTCTATGTTAGTAAACATATTTAAATATGCAATGAATTTTGTTAAAGATGTTAATGTGTTAAATCTTCAAAGTTATCGAACTTAACATTTCACGTTACATATATGTAACGCTAGGCAGATTATACCTCATGTTATCTACTTACTTTCAAGAGTGTTTCTGATCATGTTATCGTGCAACTTTTGGAAGGAAGGCACGATTTAGGTGCCGTAGGGGTATAATGACTATGAAAAAGAGGGCATATAAGTGGAGAATTCCTTTTCCAGAAAGCAATTACTTATTTATTTATTTATTTGTCAAAAAAACAGTAAAAACTGTATATGACGTGTGGGGAAAGAAATTTACCTGCGCACATTTTCTTGAGGGCCAGAAATTTTATTTAAAAAAAAATGAATTTAGAAAATAATCATTTTAGAAAAATAAAGATATTTGAAAAATGTTTTTTCCCGAGTTATAGAAAATCAATTTCAACTGTAAATGAACTACAAGCAAAAGGAGTGCTCAACAAAACGTGCGCACAGTGAAGCTACATTTACGTCCAGAAGCAAAACAAGGGGCCATCTCAGCATTTGCTCAATGGATCAGGGAAACTGGACAAAAACCTGATCGAGATGGGGGTCATTGACCCGGAAGCTGAAGTACATTACTTGTTACAGGCGTATTAAATATTTTTTAAATGTATACAATGCAAACATAAACTAATTCATTATATATCTTTGTTTTGTTACATTAAACATTATTTTTCTTTTTCACGATCAGTATAGTCTCTAATTGTATAGAAACAGTTTTGCAGCAGAAAAGATTTTACTTTTAACTTAAATTTGTATACCGACATTAATTGTTTTATGTCATCTGGCAATGCGTTGTAAAGTAACGTACATGTATTGTAAGTTGATTTCTTGTACTGAGCTGTTGATGCTGACACTTGATGCACGTGATTTCTACGGCGTGTGTTGTAATTATAAATATCAATATTGCATGAAAATATGTTCCCTCCGTTAAGTAGGTCATTTTTGACAAATAGTACAGATTCGTAAATAAATAGACAAGGCAATGGTAGGATTCCCAGCTCAATGAAAAGAGGCTTGCAGGAATCACGTGGAAGGCATTTTTTCATTATTCGAATAATTTCTTTTGCAATCTGAAGGTCTGAATACTACAGGATGAGCTTCCCCAGAATATTATGCCATATCTCAGGCGGGAATGCACATTTGCAAAATAAACGCAACGAGCTGCCTGAAAGAATTCTGAATGCATAGCATAATGAACTTAATTTAGTGTTTAATTCTGATATATGTACATTCCATTTGAGATTTGATTGAATTGAAAGACCTAAAAATTTTGTTGCCTCAACATCAGCTAATTGCATATTGTTCATTTTCAATTGAACATGCGATTTCTGATTTGAGATGCAAAAATGCATTGAAACAGTTTTTCTTTCGTTAACAATTAATTTGTTATTATTAAACCAATTTGAAACTTCTGAAATTGTACTATTTACTGTTTCTTTTTTGCAAAGAACATTCGTGTCATCAGCAAACAGAACCGTTCTTCCATTTTTAATAGACGAGGGCATATCGTTTACATATAACAGAAAGAGAATAGGACCTAAGATCGAACCTTGCGGGACCCCATGCACAATTGGCAAAGAATTGGAAATATAAGTATGTAATGTCCTTTCCTGCCAGTATGGTATTTCTACTCTTTGAGTCCGATGTTTAAGGTAAGAAGTTATCCAATCTAGGGCAATACCACGGATTCCATACGAAGGTAATTTTGAGAGCAAGATGTTATGGTCAATAACGTCAAAAGCTTTCGAGAGATCTAAGAATATTCCAATGGGTACTTCATTTTGGTCTATTGATGAAGCAACATCTTTGAGAAAAGAAAAAATGGCAGTTTCCGTAGATTTTGATTTTCTAAAACCGTGTTGTGAGTCTGAAAACGCTCTGTTTTTCCTGAGAAATGTTTCCATTCGAAAGTAGAAAAGCCTTTCTAATATTTTTGAGAAAACTGACAAATGAGAAATTGGCCGGTAATTTTGAATATCATTTTTGTTCCCTTTTTTAAAAAGTGGCTTAATTTTTGCTGTTTTGAAAATATCTGGAAATGTTCCTGTACATAAAGAAGCATTAAAATTGTGAGTTAACGGATGTATAAAGGCAGGTGCACAAGTTTTTAATAAACAATCCGGAAATTCATCTAAACCAGATGAATATTTATTTTTTAGTTTACTGACTATTCTGAGGATTTCGTTGGGAGAAGTTTCGGGAATAAACATCGTATCTGAAATTTTTGGGAAGTGTAAAATGTTGAATTTTGTGATTTAGTCCCTTCGTGAGATCAGACGCAATTCTGGAAAAGTGTTTGTTGAAGAGATTGGCAACTTTTTCCGGATTACTCGTTTCTCTTTCATTATCCTTTAAAATACAAGTGATAATCTCAATTTATCTCCCGTAGAACTTTTAGAACTGGTTTGGAATGACATAATAAGACGTTTCCTAATTTCTGAAGAAACGAATAATGCACTTTTCAAAAATTGCACACATTCTAAAATTACTTATCACGAAAGGAGTTGTAGGAATTCTTTTTCTGTCAGAGTACACTTCACTCCCAAGAAGGTGTTACTGGGTTTCAGAACTTGATATGAGGAATTCCATAGTATGCAGCACAATGAGAAGTGATAGATTTGAAGTAATGATGATATTTATGTATTCATGTGACACAAAGCTGATGAATGTGATAACATGTAGAAACTTAGAGCACTGAAGGATAAACAGAAAACAATTCACTATACACGGGACAAACCACTACTCTACACAAATCCGGTGTTATGTAGCCACATGTTATCTCACGACAAATGCATCACTCCCAAAAGTTCTCATTAGGTCAGTAAACTCATTAGCATGCGCAAGGGTGCTGTATGGCCTTAGATATAATGGAAGAAACAATTTTGTCGCAAAGATACGAGACATGAAAGGAATGTGATATGCAGCCACAAACTGCAAAAGTTCAACAAGGATATTGTGTATAAAATGTGACATATGAATGTGTGTAGATTGTTGTGTAAAGATTCCACAGAAAGTAAAATATTCACTTCTTGTATAATACAGAAGGTACAGATGTATAAACATAAAAGAAATAGGATTTTGGTATGGTAAGGTAAAAGTCCCTAAACCTATCCCCTCTTCTGCCTAGCGTTACATATATGTAACACCCAATAATTTTGTTTCTATAAACAATTTCAACATGTGAGCTCTTGATTTGTGTTTCTATAATCAAAAAGTGTAATTCAACAATGAATTTTCTTAGTTTTACGTGAAATAAAAATTCAGGCAGAAACGGGTTAATCGGACCATAGGCCTTTCGTTCCACGACTTGAAGGTTAGGATCTATTTGAACACACGTTGTTTTGCACACACACTCATTTTACAAGTAAATAAATGAATTTTTTAAATCGATAAACCCTAGTTATGTATAAAATGACATATTTAATGTAAACAGTCGATTATTTAAGGCCATAATGTATTAAATAATTATTAACATATCATCAAAGTATTGCATACTATTTATGACATTAGATTCTCTGGACATTCAATGAAAATACATTATTTCAAGTGCTTCCTTAAATGCGAGTTAAAATTAACTTGAAGTAAATATTTATAACAAGAAGTATCACTCCAAAATAATCCTAAACATTGAACTTTGTGTGTCATCTAAACTAAGTTTATCTGAAGTCTCAATCACCGAAGCTCAGCTCCCCATCTCGAGTCATAATTTTCCAAACTTTTAGGATAATACCATTTAAATCCCATATTCTGGATTTTAAATACAGTAGTAAATTAAATATAAAGTTGTCGATGACCGCGGCACACTATCACCATCATAGCCTACTCTTAAGCAATATGGCTGTTGAATATGTTCATAGTCGGCGTACATACTTCTACGTCACATGCAGCTAATTACGTAATTGTTAGGCCTGTAGTAATAGAAGGCATTTCCCAGACTCGCTCTCGTGACTAATGCCCGGTCATTTTTGCCGGGTGGTCTTAACCATTCCCCACTATAGAGCGTCCAAGCATTTGATTGCAGTACAGAGCTTATGGAGAACAGCGTTGTCACTTCTCAGCGGCGCATATACGTAACACTCGCCGTGCTTAATACTTGGATTGACATGAAATTTTGCCAGCTTGTTCAGCACCTTGAATACCACTTGAACGGAAATAATTTCAAAACATGTTAAATAGATGGTTTAATATTAGAAATTAAAGATTTTTGATAAAAAAGATGTATTATTTTTATTAGAATTATTATTTAAAAAACAGGCCTTTAAATGAAAGTTAAAACTGATATATCAATAGCAAAACAAGTCCAAATCCAGTTGGAACATTGTTAATTCATCACATACTGACGAGGCTTGAATTGTTTTGCGCGAATGACATCGATATCAAGGTCAATATTGCTAATTTTTAGTCCCAAGTCATTTTATACGTCCAATACATCCACTTTTTTATTTAAAATAAAGAGAAAATTCATTCACGAAGGTGAGATGACATGGATGGTATCAAATACTGCAAGGGTTTGTGCGGACAATGCATAATATTCTTTTCGAACACCCAGCTAATAATTCGTCACCTATTTGCATTTGAAAGCACATTTTACGACAACTACTGGTTGAATGTCTTTGGCATTAATATTATTAACAGTAAAATTTCTAATTCATTTTTATATATGTTTAAATGCATTTCACTGTTTTAATAAGTGAAATTCAAAAATAAATACTCTATTTTTCCTTTCACATCGCCTGTTGAGAATCGCTGAGAAGTATTTAAGATCACTTAACGACATGAAATGTTCATTCGGAGCGAACGAAATATTGTTTTTATTACCGTCTAACTCAAGAACCATGATTCATACAGAAATGTGGTTGGTCTCGTATCAAAATTTGGACTTCCCTTGTCATTTCATCCGCTGGGTGTTTGTGCTTTTCTGCACTAATAAAAAGTTTCTCGCATAGTGAACATTTAAGAACGTCAAAATGTAGAAATAAGCATTTGTCTATCATTTATAATTAATTTCATGGAAATTAAACCATAAAACTAAATTACAAAATAACCATCACATTCATAAGAGTTCTGGGAATAACTGGTAAAAAACTCAATTGTCTAAGATTAACACAACTGAAGCTATCGTTGAATGAACTTGTTAAGTATTTGCGCGTGAAACAAAAGGACGTGTCGAATAACCCCGAGCCTCCTGAATCGGCAACACAGCTTGCGGTAGAAAGAGAGAGTCTTATGTAAAATTGTATTGGATAGAAAGAGAGGGCAATACTCCATAAGGCGCCGTACTGCAATCAAATGTTTGGATGCACAATAGATAGCGCTGCGAAAGCCACCAATACGACTTAAACAGCACCATATTCAAATAATGATTATTTCATGTTTAAAATATGTGGAGAGGAATACGACAAATATTTTTCATTATATATCATTATATTTATATTTTACAGCAAACATCTGTATTTAAAAAAATCAATTACGACTATGTTTATAATTATCCAGGTGTACAATTACAGGGATGCTATTGAGTAAGCGTTACGAAGCCTACGAGATAAGAGGTATCATTCATTCTCATTCTCATTCTAATGACTGAAACAGAGATAGATTTTGATTTAAATGCATTTATTCAGTTTCGTTTAAGTTCTTTTGTTTATGTCGTTTAAGTATTTGTTTTGAAAAAAATTGTTTCAAAAGTATAATGAAAATAAAATTACCAACAAAAATTCCTTCAAAACTTTTCTCCCCAAATATTCCACTAAAGGCAAAAAAACAAAACAAAACAAAAACAAAAAAGCAAAAAACAAAAAAAAAACAAACAAACAAAAGCCACCAAATATAGCGATGAAATTCTCAACCTGGCAACACTGTCCGGTGGAGCGGGTAGGGCCTCACTGCTCCGCGTATTTCAATGTATACTTCAGTTTTTCTTTCTTGGCGCACAGGGGTGTATCATCAAAATGGAATATCTCACGGTATTTCTCGCCGTTCTCCGTTGTGCCGCGTCGCATGACCGCCAGCACTACTCGATACAGTCGCGATCATGTGACTCCTAGCGGCACAACCGAGAACGACGCGAAATTCCGTGAGATATTCCATTTTATTGACACCCTTCCCCGTGCGCCAAGAAAGAAAAACCGAAGTATAGTAGAGCTCGCGCCGTCTCGTGTGCGCGCGCCAACTTAAAGTCAGCTGTGCTCACAGCAATCAATGATGTTTTATATCATTGTGCAAATAAAATAATTACTAAAACACTCATTTTTGAAGCAATATTCTATCATTTACATACGTTATGTTTACACACACTTTTTACTTATTCACCATTCTACGTACTTACGAAATAAAGAGAAAGTTTTGCAATGCTGCGGCAAAAGTAGGCTATTGTTCCACGGAATTACTCGCATTGTGGAGCCCAGACATGGAAAAAGGGGACCAATCATGTTCTTACACGTAGTAAATTACTTTATTCTAAAACTTTGTGAAGTCTGAATGACGTTTTGTGGCTCTTGATATAGAAAAGATAATTGACGCAAAACATCTGTTTGCCTGTGATACAATGCTAACGCCTGAACCGACAATTCTCTCGAAACGTTGTATTCTCCGATCCGTCCGGTAATCTCGAGGGCCTACGTGTTTGAACAAATACTTTGATTTTGGGGGTACATCACATAAAGCCAACTTTTAAACAATTTTCTCAATAATGGCTCCAAATTTTTTGATATAACTTTTTCCTCAGAAAGAGCTAAGTACACTTAGCAGATGGCGCAGGTCTCATTTTCGTTAAATCTGAAAGAATCTCCATTTTAATATCATAAATATCACAATGTCCTATAATTGTATGTGAATCTATTTGTAGACGAATTAATATCATCCATGTAGTTTCATCGCGCAACAAATCTTTCTCATTTTAAAGTAAATGAATTTGTGTACAACTATAGTTGCTTCGCAAAGACAGATACTGTTTATTTCCGTGTTCACAGACAACAATGGTCACTGAGCGAGTGGAAATGAGGGGAAAATAAGTTATTTAGCATTCATGATCTCATGTTCGTAAATTGCTCGTAACAGCGGCCCCAATAAATTTAAAAGCGCTCAGAATGTACCGCATAACATCCACATTATCATAAATAATTGTTATGAATTGTCGTAATATGATTTTGAAACAGACGTGCAGATTTGACATTGCTGCCTCATAAAGCAGCAACTCTAATGTAACTAGACCGCAACTATTAAATGTAGAAATGTCCTTCATCTGTAAACAATGTGCAAGTTATTACCAATTAATTACCCTAATGAAATAAAAACATAACTCGGTACAAATGTGACGAAAAGAAAAGACATAGGCAATGAATAATATACGACATTTAAAAAGTATTATTTATACATTTGTGTATTAGCATGATGCTAGTTTTTGAAACAAGACATTAAAATGTATTTCTGTTATTTTATGATGATAATTTATCCTTGGAAGCTTGTTTTCTAATCATTAATTATTTGCTTTTTAGGCACAAAGTAGTGAGTTCAAGATAAATTAGTTTCTTCTGTACATTTTTTAATGGAATGCTAAAAACGCACACACAACTCGTCAAAATAGTCCTAAAATTCCACTTCCTATCATATTCGTAAAATATTCCGACTATATTGCAATCATATTGTGACTATTCAAATGAAAATATGTCTCTTTGTACCTGAAAATACAGAGAACATTACAGAATATTGACGACTAACACGTGTAACCATATTCACAACAGAAGCGAACCTGCTCTAGTAACCAGTAAAATTGCTGACATTGTTCATTGGTCTATTTGAAATGGAATTCTCGTAGGTACACTGCACGAGTGGCTACATGCTCAAATATTCATACAGTTGTCGATAATACTGAATCAAAATAAAGATTCTATGTCACATATATAGTTATAATTACGACTTTGCTGTTTCTAGTAATATGTTTTGCTGGATTTCTGATCCGTAAGTCCAAATTATATATAGATCCATAAATAAAATTTGAATGCTAAATTCAGTAAAACTTGCTGAAAGCGGCTCCTCAAGGGACCAGAATTTTTTTCCGTATTAGACAAGATTCCTCTTTAGGCAATGTAATATTGTAGAACTTGTGATTGGCAGGACCGCGAGATAAGTTAGCATTTTACAAATATCCGTAATATACACGTTATGCATTGAGCAAGTTTTATTGCACATTCTAAAAATTATGTTTTGAATATTTTAAAGAAATGAATGGATCTGGTGGAATTTAAACTTGCTTTAAAAGAGAGTATTATTTGATAATTGTTATAAATGGTTATTTGATAATTGTTCTTGACAGGCAAGTTAGAACACTAATATAACTTTAAATTTTTAACGGGAGTGTTTGTTGGAAGCCATGAAAAATAATGTTTCTGACGTCAAGATTTAATAAAAATAATGAAAAACACGCTGAGTTGAAGAGACTGAAACATTTACTTAATTAAAGATATCTAGAAAAGTGTGTGTTTTCGTAGATGAGATATGAACAACTTCGAAATTGAATTAAACATAATTGTAATTATTCTCATTTTGGATTCCATCTCGATCGGAGTTTTCTTTCAGTTAGAATTGATTCACAGAAAAAATGCTGAGAGGGTACCTTTTTTTTCGCTTCTGAAAAACCAACAGTTCTCTCTCTTTATCCGGTACACACAGTCTTAACCTCGGAGGTAAAGCGCATAATGTCTCATTTACCTATTTTTACAGAATAATACTTTAAGTTTTATGCCTTTCCCTCTGAATTAATGTGGATATGTTTTGGCTGCTTCTGATTTCGTTATTAACGGACATAGTTTGCAATACCTTCGGAAAGGACATTTAATTGAGACAAGGGTGTTAACGTGTTGTTACTGGGTTTGATGCAAATAAGTAAAATCATTTCTTCCGCGGTGGTAGCCGATATTTACTGGTAATCCATAATGGTAATGGGTGGTAAGGGATAATCAACCACAATAAGTACGTATATAATATTTATTAATATCACATATGTCCAAAGTCAACTTTCAAAATTTCCCATCTTCAGTGGGTCTCTAGCAACAAATTTGAAAGCCGTTTTTAAGAAAATGGTGTTTAAGTGCTACTAAAAGTGCAAAATTTGAAGCTCTTTCTCACAGAAAATTTTTGAGTTTTCGAAAAACTTCATTTGAAATAATTTGAAGCACTTACTCACAAGTATTATAATGTTTACAAATTGCTAGGTAATGTGCATGTTAAAGATGTGAGAGATATTTCAAAAAAAATTACATTTGTGTAATTTTTGAAAAAAACAAAAAAATCAAAATAATTTTACATCATATTAAATAGTGCAATTAGCGCATAATGTCTCATTCAGATTTAACGAACAAATGAAGAAAATATTTGAAGTCATTTATGAGAAAATGGCGTTTGAGCGTTTCTGAAAATGCGGAAATTTCAGACAGTTTTCACAGAAAACGGTTCAGCTCGAGAAACTTTACTTGACATTACTTTAAATCACATGTACTCGTAAATATAATAATGTGAACAAATTGCCGCTAAAGTAGGTAAAAATGACATGAGACACAAGTCAAAAGAATTACATTTTTGAAATTTTCGGAAAAACAAAAGAATAGAGCAATGTGGCGTTTATGTCATCTTATTTACATGACATCTTATTACATCTTAGTACATTTATCACTATCCCTACGATAAGTTAAAAGAAAAATTTGGAGCCATTTTTAAGAAAATTTTGTTTTGTAATTTTTTAAACTTTGCACAATAATACCCGAAAACTACTAAAATTTTCAAAAAATTGTCCATGAACGTAAAGAAAGAACTCGCCTATGAAAAACAAATTTTATTTGAAGGAAAAATCTCTATCTGTAATTTTGTAGTTGGAGGAAGACGACGAATAAAATTCAAACATTTGCAATTTTTGAAAATTCAGAGTTAACCATGAAAATTGAACCTACGCCACCTTAATAAGTATATTTGACTATCATCTTACAAGAAATTTAAAGATAAAAATTGGAACGGTTTTTCAGAAAATTTCGAAAATGGTCCGAGGGGCTTCATGTAAAGTACTCCCAAAAATTAATGAATCTTTTTCAAAATTCGCAGGGCTTTGACCCAGGCCAGATGGACAGGAGTTTTTTCAATTTGGAAAAAATCTTACGCATAGTTTAGGCACTAGCGTTTTTCACATATACCGGACGGACGGACGGACATTTTGCTTTCAATTGAGTTTTCGGTATCAATTGGACCCACTGAAAGAGGGATTCCGGCTACACCACGTGTTAAGGGATTTTTTTCTTAATTTATAAACTGGATTTATCCACGTTTTCGTTACCACGTCCCGGCAACGAATTGTTTTCTGCCGAAAATTCGCCATTTTGTTCGCGCAGCATTACAAAACTTTCCATATACTACGTATATACGTATGTATACGGGAATGTATTACTTACACTCTCTTAGACATTCCAAACAAAACCTATCCAAACTGTACAAATTGTTTCCTAGTAGGAAAATCTATAGAATTAGCAGAAGAAAAATGCGACACAAAAATATGAAAAATACTTTAACATTAGAAAAAGAATAATTCTTGTAGTCATAAGATTTTGTCGCACACTTTTCCAAATGTACAGTGTCCGTTATAAGAATTTCTGTTCTATTTCATCTCAAAACGTATTACTCTGGTTAGTTGCAAAAATTGAATGAAGTTTGAATAGTAATTAGATTATAATTAAGTTAATGAAATATTTTATACACAAGTTTAAGTTATCCTCTCACACAACATTTTCATAATTAACCCTGTCTCTCTCTCCCTTCCTCTCACTCTCTCTCTCTCTCTCTCTCTCTCATAAATAGTAGCATTAACCCTCCAAGAACGTGAATTTTTTCAGCAAAAAGTTTGAATTTTTATACATTTTTAATCCAACTACTTTAGCTTAACCACCCCCCAAATATTAAAAATATATTCCACGTATCAAGGAGGAGTGGGTGGGTGTGACGTATTCGTCACACTCGTCCATGGGGGGTGATAACTCTACTGATTGAAAGAGAAAATATTCAACAAGGCGAGCATTTATTTGTAAAACGTAGGTACTTATTCGATTTAATGTTTAGTCAAATTTTACAATATTAATAGCAAACAAATTACACTTTCCTTTTCAGTTCTTTTACAAAATTTTAAGACTTCAAACAGTAGAAAATTAACACAGATTTTTTGTTCGAAACGGTACATTGCATTTCAAGCACAAACCAACGGTACATTTCATGCAAATTGACGTAACACTTTTGTACAAATCATTCGCATATCTTTTCCTTTTTTCCTCACTTCCCCAAGTGAATGATAAACTCGAATGTAGCGATTGTCGTCCAAAACTCGCGTTGACCTCTTGGTACGACAGAACTGTTGTATTCCCAGATTTGACAGCTGTTTTATGCCTAGTGAGATATGTGATTAATTAATTGTGTTTATTTTTCAGTCACAAAATACACGTGACATGCTAATGGTAGCCGGGCTTGGGTGGGGGACAGAGACACCTGGGCGTCGCCCCTATCCTCCTTCCCCCACCCTGACATCGCTGTTAAAATAGTCTACACATTTTTGAGGGAATTAATATGGGGTGTTTACATTTTCCCCTCTCCGATGAACAGCGGAATCATGCGCCTACATTTCCTAAGTGTACATTTTATTTTGCTCTGCGAATACGAATAAGTTTTAACATGAAGCATGAAACAGCAAAAAAAGTGCATAAATTAATATTTATAGGTTAATAAATTAACCTACTATGTTGGTTTGTTCTTTTCTACTTCAAAGTTAGAGTAATGTGAGGATAAGAGATTATATTAAGAGGAATACCAACCGGAAAGGACATTTACATCTAATTAACATGAATATTGGAGTTAGCAATACTGACCTTCCGGCACATTTACATTTAACTAATTTTTATTCTAGTATTTACAGGTTGTCTTATATGAGTGCAAGTAACATACAATGAAAGTTTATGAAATGCGTAAAGAAATTAAAGTGGTGTTGGTATGCCCTGCAGTTACAAGTTAGGTTCAGAGTCCCTAAGTTAGGTTCTGAGTCTGGATTGGGAGCTTTCCTGTGTAGGACTATGGCCGCCGCGAAGAGGGGCCAACGGAAGGTCCCGAGAGGGGTGAATTGATCGGCCGACGGGGTGAGTCGACAAAGCTTTGGCCTAGTTCATTGATGTCAAGGTCTGCTACTGGTGGCAGTGGCACGCCTCGGGGCACAGTGCCATGTCACGAGCTTCTCTGGGCCACTAGCGTCGGGAGAGGAAACTATTAGTAACCCCGCCGTTTTATAATAGTGAAGTCTCTGTTTCTTGCGGCGGGGTTACGAACTGCGTGGAGAAACGATTTCGTCGTGGCACTCGTGCCACGAACTCCCATTTGTGGCATCGACCTTGACAACACTGGCCTAGTTGATGGCCAAGCAGTAACGCATGGCCAATTAAGGAGTTGGACGGCACCCACCAGTTTCAGATGACGGTAAACCGTCGCCCGTACGGTGTATGTGATGGCAATGTTTCGTCTGAATTCTAGTTTTGTGGTTTTTCTTTCATCTTGTAAAATCTGCCAAGCGTTACTTATCGCTACATCTATGAGCCACGTTAATATTTCCCAATATCATTTCTTACTTCTGATAGATATACTACGATACCAATTTATATCCTGATCCATTCGATGCTAATAATTGTGGTACACTTACGTTTTATCTATTAATGAATATGTTTTTTCTTGCCTAACTCTCGAACGAATTTGATGCAGCTGCAACCACACTTTTGTTCATCCATTTTCCAACGGCTATTTCACTCATGACTGTCCGTGTCAGTAAGTAGCCAATGCTAAGCAAGGATATATTCAAATTAAACCGAACCCAGATGTTTATCGCCATCCCTTTGTTTACCTTTTTTACCGCTCTAAAAACTCAAAAAGTTTGAAGAAAACTAATGGAGCCATTTTAGAGAAAATAGCGTTTGAGCGTTTCTGAAAAGGCGGAATTTTGAGCTAGTTTTCACAGAAAACTGTTGAGTTTACGAGAAACTTTATATGGCATTATTGAAAGTACCTGTACTCAGAAATATAATAATGTGAACAAATTGCTGCTAATGTAATTATTAACGACTTGAGAGACAAGTAAAAGAATTAAATTGTTGTAATTTTTGAAAAAACAAAAGAATAGAGCATCATCAGAAGAATAGAGTGTCATCTTATAGAGTACATTTAGCACTGTCCCTACCAAAAGTTTAAAGAGAACATTAGGAACTGTTTTTGAGAAAATCTTGTTTTTGTAATTTTTTTAAATTGCGTATATTGCACGCAATATTGCGCGAAAACTACTGAACTTTTCAAAAAAAATGTACTAGACCTTAATCGAAGAACTAATTTTGGAGAACAAATCTTATTTGAAGGAAAAACCTTAATCTTCAATTTGGAATAGTAGGAAGACGTCGAAAAAAATTCAAAATTTATGCCTCCATTATAAATATATTTTACTCTATTCTTACAAGAAATTTAAAGAAAAAAATTGTAGCTGTTTTTGAGAAGGTATTGAAAATGTCTGGGGGTCTTCAAGTAATGTACCCCCCAAACTTGGAAACATTGTTTTCAAAATCTCAAAGCTTTGTCTCGAGCCAGATGGACATGGGTTTCTTCAATTTGGAAAAAAATCCTATGCATGGTTTAGGCATTAGTATTGTTCAAAGACGGACGGACGGATGTTTAAAAAAAACAACACGTTTTCGGTATCAGGAGACTCCAAAATGTGTATTTCCGTTAAATTTTCCGCAGCATTACATATCTTTCCCTATACTACGTATATACGTATGTACATGGGAAAGTAAAAATAGAATATCAGTCCAACACAATAGCCAAAAAATATCTCGCCTTCACAGAATCTCCCTTAACACTTTGATTCTTAACGTATACCAAAAAATCTCTACGTATATATTCGTTTCTTATATAATTCTCTACGATAGTGGGATATTAAAGAAATTGCTTATTTTTTTATATTATTGGCGTTCACTGTTTCGAAATAATTTCCGTACGTCACTATGTGCGGGAGCAAGGTATAATAATTCATTCAATCTACATATATTTCTGCCTGCTCGGATTCTGGGGAGGTAGTAGTTCGCAGTGCCATCAACAGAGCGAGCGCGCAGCGCGAACGGTCGACTTTCTCAGCCGAAACAATTACTGTAGGGAACGAAGAGGGACAAACGTCCAGTACACACTAATATCAGCAGATAACTGCAGTTTCTCTTACTCTTTAATTTCTCGTAATAAAATAAGCACGCCGCAGGTGTAAGTGCAGGAAAAGTTTCACCTAATTTGTACGTCTTGAAATACAAAAGACTGCATTCTTTCGATTCGAGTAGCATGATTTTTGAACGATGATTCAGCGTGCATAGAATCGTAGGATTATTAATTTTTTTTTGAATTTTACGGGGCACAAAACAACGACGAAAATACGCGAACGGTTCGTGATAATTTGATTAGCGTAAATACTGCATTTTGCCCGACTATAGGCTGGAATAAGCTTTTAGCACCGTCTACTTGTCGGGTAGTTTCGTAAATACCGCTTTAAGCAGCGTGCTAAAACGCCGTCGATCGGCCCTCATTATTATTATCACGCATTCCTTTTACAACTTCGGAGAGCGGAGAAGAGAGCAGAATTTCGGCAAGTTGGGCAAGTGCATTTCGTCGGAGGCGTTCCCTTTGTGAAGCAGGCAACTTCTGCGACGCGCCTTCTCCAACTTTCGCGGTCGGCGGAGATCGCGTAGCGGTTCCAATGGAAAGGAAAGGCAGGAGCCGCGAGAACTGCGAGAAATGGAGCTGTTCGTTTTTGACGGTGGAGCCGTGTGTCTTGGTTGTCGATAATAAGAGAATTAGATTTTATTGCTGGTTCTTGAACCGGTATTTTCCTCTTTCGTATCCAAATCTTTTTGCTTTCTCGCTACGGAGTAGAGAGAAAGTCATATAATGCTGCACGAAAAAAAATTTTCGGCAGAAAATGCTGTATTGCAGGGACCTATGGAAGGAAAAGTGGATAAATTCTGCTGCTAAATACTCTACGCTCTTCACGTGGTGTAGCCAGAATCCATGTTTTGTGGGTCCTTGATATCGAAAAATCGAATGTCGGCAAAACGTGTGGCTGTCCGTCCGTCTGTGAACAACGTTAGTGGCTAAACCGTTTAGCCGATTTTCTCCAAAATTGATTCCCTAATTGAAGTGGCTGATGTCGCAGCCCCTTGAATTTCAAACCGATCTTTAATTTTCATGGATACGTTACATGAAGACCTTGGAACATTTTCCAAATGTTCAAAAAATAGCTTCATGGTTTTTGATTAGTTTTTTTGATAGTGTAAACAACGTGTACGAGAATGATGCAGGCATTATGTTAAAAAACCTGATTTTTCAAAAATTTCAAAAGTTCATAATTATTTCGGAGTCTTTCTACAACTAAAATATTAAACATAGAGATTTTTCCCTTAATAAAAAATGATCCTTAAAAATGGATTTTGAAATAAAGTATAAAATTTTTTCGAAAATTTGAGTTACTTTCGCGCAATTTTACGTGAAAATACGGGAGAGAAAGTACGTGCTGTTTTAGCAACTCTAGGTTTTAATGTAAAGATGGGCTATCTCGGACCACTCACCACGTTATTCTTCGAGGCTCAGTCTATATTTATCCCGGAGAGATTAAGCTGTCTTTACTCGCTACGAGAAAACAACCTTTTTTGGCTGTATTCATTGTTCAGACAAGGCTGTTAGCCTTGCATTATGAACTATGAGGTGATAGGATGATAATGATGGTTGAAGGGACAATCATAACTACGTTTAAGCTTACGCAGAATTCGAACCTGCCGCCCCCTCAGCGCAGAGGACGGCTGCCGCTACCGCCTGCGTCACGAGGACCGGCTTGCCTCAATCTTTATTGTATCAATCAGTGATTTTCAATTGAGAGAGTTAGTGGTTTAAGTTCTATTAATATTGTTTTGTTTTTAATATTTCTCGAAGAATTTCCAAATTCATGGATGAAACAAATTCGCGGTCATGAAATCGTAATTTCTGATATAATGCATTAAAGAGTTAAAATAACTTGGTAATCGAATTTTCTCGTTCGTTAATGGTCGCTTGGTGGTTGGACTGGAAAGGAAAGGCTAAAGCTGCCAGAATTGTGGAAGAAATAAAGCTGGTGGTCTTTGATGGGCTGTGCCATATTTGGGTAGTCGAGAATAATATAATTAAATTTTATTGCCCATTCTTGAAGCTTTACCGCTGCACACCGAAAACTCCTCCTGGTATTGCGAAAAGCCGGAAAGGCCTCTCGCGTGTTATTAATCTGGCGTCTGTGATTCAATGCATAACTTTGTTTCTGGTTAATTGTGGATCATCTCTGTTTCGGAATATAGTGAAATATTCTATCAAGACATTGAATGTGAGGAAGAAATAAGTACAATACAAGACAATTGGGATAATCAGGGCACGGATTCTGATCACACGTCCTCTTTTCATTGGTTTATTCTAGACGTAGCTAACTTGTAAATGAATGTTTATCACGACATATAGGTGATAGAAATGTTTAGTTATTGGGTAATTTTCTGTCATTTTTTGCCATTTTTCAAATTTATTATTTACGAATGTCGGGAGCAGAACTCGGGCGCGATTCCTTTTCTTCCTTGTCTTGTCCTCATCCCTTCCTTACACAAATACGCACTATACTACTACACCGGACGACGCGAATCCAGTCGGGAGCTTAGAGCTCGTCCTGGGTGGGGCGGTGCACCGTTGTGAGGAGGTATTTCAAGGGAGAAATCTCCGGCAAGGAGACCTAGCCATGAAGCCGAGTAGTTGAGTGCCGAATTTCACCATCCGGCAAGAAGGAACACTGCCACCTCCCTTGGTAAAGAAACATTAGTACTACACTTACGGAGCTAATGACCAGAGCAGTTAATATGCTTTGAAAAGTCATTCAGTCAACTCTGTAGAGCCGAGTCAAAACCCATCCGGCTTGTGCCACACCCCTGGCGAGCAGCGGTGTCTGGCTATCTGGCATGGTGTGGGGCGTCGCTCGGGTAGACTGGCCTTTAGTTCCGGCGGCGGCCGCGAGAGCTCGCGGCGAGCGCGAGTCGCCGTCGGCGCCGGGCGTGTTGCTCCAGTGACGCGGTCGCCGCCTTCGCCGCCGCTGCCCTCGCCGCCCCCGCCCTCGCCTCCCCCGGGCGGACGCGCGCGTCGCTGTTGACTCCGCCCCCAGTCCCGCTGCCCTCCCCCCGCCGCCTCCGCCGCCACCGCGCCCGCCGGCGTCGAGATGCTGTGTGTACCGCGCCGCGTTTCGAGTGCTGTCGCTGCGTGGGTGTCGCCCCGCGTTCGACATCGAGGGGTTTGAAGTCACCGTCTCGCAGGTATGGCTGCGACCACGAACACTAGAACAAGGGGATGAAGCAAGCGATGTTATGTGGAGTCACTTGTGTGTGAACTCGAACGTATTTGGTATTTTAGGGTCGGATTAATCCTTTTGCCAGCTCGCAGCGTTTGGAGGCCCTTGCTCCTGTTTTTGGATAATTCACGCCTCGGGGGAAGAGCGACATGTGGGAACATGACGTATTCCCATCACCGTACTAGCTTACTTACCATGCCTTAGCTATTTATTTCTTCACAGATATAGAAAGTGAGACAGGTTTGTATTAGAAAGCCACAGCTTCATTTATGCCCCGCCCGGGAATTGAACCTGGCGACCGGCTCGCGGAAAACTAGTAAGCTGTCCATGTGCCACCTGAGGCATGAGGAAACAAATCAAAATGTATTAATACTATAATATGAAATTGAATTATTCAATAAATTGGGAGCAAATTCATGATCTCTCAATTTTTTGAACGCGCACCAATGAAACGCTGTTTCAAAGAATATTAAATTCATTAAAAAATAAAAATAATCAACAAAATGTTAATTTTAGTGACATATAATACTTATGTTTTGTCTTGGTAGTCAATGCGCATTGATCAGTTGTTCTTAAGTTTTTTAAGAATAAATTTTGTCGGGGAGATTTTTACAATACGAGATGGGAGAAATAAAACTAGTCTCGATAACAATTCGAGTATTGTAATAAAATATATAAAAATACTGTACACTTTTTTTCCCATTTTATGTAGTTTCAATGTATATATTTCGTGTTTATACTGATATATTCGAGTGTATATTCTGAGAAATGGAGCAGAATGATATAGAAGTTAATGGCAGACCATTAATAATAGAACACTATCGCTCTAAAAATATATCTTACGAAACAGTTCTGAATTTCTTTATTTTGGATTCTCCAAGTAGGCTGTATTAGTTAATATAAAAGAATACGGATATCGATTATCTGATTCATTTAAATATCCGGTGTACAGTTCTTAATTCGAGAATCCAATAATTTATTAAATTTCTGAGGAACATTTTTATTCCGCTGAACTAAAATTCCAAAGAATTGTTTGATTTAATCGAATTAAAACTAGAACTATTTTATTTGATTAAATATGAATTACCTTTAATTTAGTATTCAATTTATTTTTAAAGGCTTTTTCTGGTAATAATTTTGTTATGTATGCATAGAATAATAGATATACACGAATAGTAGTAGTATAGTAGTATTAGCGAGGTTCTTTACAGCTGACGCCACTTCTCGCATCCTAGTCGCCACGTCCTTCGATCTTCCCAATCTTCCTCTTGAAGATCTCGTTCCTTCATTGCCTTTTCTATCTCCTTTTCCCATGTTTTTCTCGGTCTGCCACGTTTCCTGTTTCTTTGAGGTAACCATTTCAAAATTTTCTTAGGCCACCGACTTTTCGTCATCCTTTGGATATGACCATACCACCTCAATCTTTTAGCATCAACTACATCCATTATATCAATATTAATACCCATTTGATTTTTTATGTCAACATTGGATACTTTATCCAGGTCCTTTCTTCAAAACCCCTTTTTCTACAACTTGTAAATTACTAGTACGATTCCGTGGTCGCAAACAGATAATTTTGTCTTCAACTGATCTTCTTGTTGATGGCTGTAGAATTTGATTTTCTGGGTGGGAAAGTATGTCAGATTCTTTGGAATTCCTACCAAAACCATTACTACCGAAAGAAGATATTTGCAGACTACCTTTTGGTGAAACAAAATCTTCAATATAGGTATCATTAAGAACATCTGAAAGAAATTTAAAATCTACCTTTCATTTCGTTTTAAAATATGTTCTTAGTTGTCTAGAAATTAATTGGTCAACACTGCTAACATGCTCGATTCCATCTTTGTCTTCAATTTTGTATGATCTTGCTTCGAATTCACTTCAACAAGTCAAAAGGATATTGATGTTGGCTATATGGATCCTTGGGCCCATTGGTAGAGAGACGTTGAACGGCTGCAGTTCAAAAACCATATCAAGAGGATGAATTCAGTGATAATCTCTTTCCATTTTAATTTTTTATTATACATATTTATAAATATTCTGTTCTGAATACTTAAAAGTGGTTGTTGAATTAATAAATAACCTGCTAGTTTTTAGAGAAGTTTTGAAATTGAAATGTTTAATGTTTAGTGTGGAGTGATGTTTGGGCTCCCTGAAGGTGGTAGATAATTAGAACATACAGTACTTTTTATTTTGGCCATACTTCAAATATGTTTAAAGTGGCAGAGCTTTGCAATGTATTTTGTTAATTGAAATATTCAAAGAATATGTAGAGAACAAATTTTTTAAAAAATCTTGCATTTACGAACATTCAAGTCAGAATGTGGCCAGATTTTTTAAATGTGAATCTGCTAAGAAAAAATGTATTATTTTTTACCTCTATCCAAACTAGCGATTTATAATAGTTTAAAATGATCGTGTATAATGATCTTTTATAAATAATCATAAATTTAAAGGGACACTTTGTAAAGATTTTAATTTTAAAATAATATTTTATGAAAATAGTATTTTTGAGAATATGAAACATGTCTTTCTTGTAAATGAATGTGATAAAGACACCAGATAATGGCAATGAAGTTTCGCCTCGAGATCTCTAATGTATGCAAACTATATTTTCCAAAGTTTTCAAACTATAGCACAATTTACGTTTTAAATATTTTTATTCACATCACATTGGCGACATTCACAAATAATATGAAATATGTGCTTCGCTCGAGAATGGAAACGGTGACTGACTACTTAAAGTTTTGATAATATATTGGTAATATTGCTAATGAATGCAGTAATATAGCACTAGGGAATATGTATTTGTGTTCTCTTGAAAAACATCACGTGACAATAATAGACTCTTATTGTTGCCTGGGAGGTTAAACTTGTGAATAAAATCTAATTTTTCTCTCTTGAACCTTCAATTCCTATTAATTATCTGTCTACGAAAGCATACAAAAATGTTCGCAACTGTTCGGTCCCAAACTCCTTAACCCTTTCTAAAACTGCGTTCAACACCAGGTATGCCGTGGGTGCGCTTTGTGGGTTGCCTAACGCCTCTCCCCTTTTGCTTCTCTCTCGAAATTCCGCTGAACTTTCGGAACTATGCTATTAACCGGCGTGTACAAAGTAGCCTTCGTCTCGCCTCGTCATGGTAAACAGATTGATCTTACATCCTTGCCTTTTATATGCATCGCGCGTCTTTTCTTTGAAGGAATTGTGGCAAGATTCGAGGACAACCCGTCATTTATAGTATGATTCAATAATGCCTTCGGACCAACA
The DNA here is from genome assembly GCA_031308135.1 of Acheta domesticus. NCBI lineage: Eukaryota > Metazoa > Arthropoda > Insecta > Orthoptera > Gryllidae > Acheta > Acheta domesticus. The sequence goes on along the minus strand of JAHLJT010002406.1, from coordinate 108,605,280 downwards.
AGGTGAGGCTTCTATCATCGAAGATGATATTACCATTTTTACGAAAGAAATATGGATACTATCATTTTGAATTTATATGAAATATTATACCTGCATTTTGGAGAGGAAGAAGATTACGAAAGTCTATCTTGCGATCAGTAATTTTCCATGTTTTTTTCAGATCAATACCAAGGGAATGCCGAAGCAGAACCCTAACAAACGGTCCACGAATTTCCTTTCTATTCCATGACATATTCTCTCCCATTACGCACACGCTCGAGACCATCTTCGTCTTCAATTTTCTATAATCTTGCTTCGAATTCACTCCAACAAATCAAAAGGATATTGGTGTTGGCTACAAGGATCCTCTGGTAGAGAGACCTCAAACGTCTGAAGGTCCAAAACCACCTCAAGAGGATGAATTTGAAGATGAAGAACTTGGTGATGACCTTATACCAGTTTAATTCTTTATTCTATTTATAAATATTCTGTTTTGAATACATAAAACTGGATGTTGAATTCATAAATCACGCACTCGGGCCTCTTTCGTTTGTATAATCGAAAAGCACTATACCGCCACTCATGACGGGAGACCAGTTGGGAGCATACAGCTTGTCCCGTCTGAGGAGGTTCCTCGCTGAGGGAGAAACCTGGAGGGAGGACTCCCCGCAAACGTATAGGTCCACACCGGATATTATCATTCAGCGGGGCGCCGTCAGCTCTCGGTATTAAGAAACTTTTACTACTCTAAGGGGATTAATGATCATAGAAGCTGACGCGTCGGAAACATCAATCAATTCATATTTATTAGTTTGACGGTACTCCGAGAAAAATTGGCAGCATTCCCAGGTGTTGCGTCCCCTTAAGATTAAATCGATCGGGCGCACATCGCTGCCGCGCTACCTCAACAGAGAGCGCTAAGAGCGGGGACCAACGGGCCAGCAGAGGCAGCTGCTGCTCATTGGCCAGCTGCCTGCAGTTGCGGGCGGCCACGGAGCCTTATCTCGGCAGTTGTAGGGCTAGGGCAGTGATGTCAAAGTCTCCTGCTGGTGGCAGTGGCACACCTCGCGGCACCGTGCCATGCCACGAACTTCTATGTTTCTAGAATCGGGAGAGGAAACTATTAGTAACCCCGCCGTTTTAGAGTAGTGATGGCGTTGTCTCTTGCGGCGGGGTGATGAACTGTGTGGAGAGAGACGATTTCGTCGTGGCACTCGTGACACGGACTCCCGCTCGTGGCATCGACCTTGACAACACTGGGCTATGACCTCGGTGCAGTCGAAATATCGGTCATTTAATTTGGGCGACTGGGAGAGAAATCGTCCGACTTATCAAATCCGAAAAAAACTCAATATTGCACCCGAAATTGTCCAAATATTCCCATAATTCCACAGCTCATTCTTTGAAACATTTGCGAGAATCACGCTCAAGTTTATCCACATGTATTGCAGATGGTCTGACTATTGCGGATGGCCTTCAGTCTTCTACTTAATTCGGGAGAATGGAACTGACAGAAACAACTTCAGAACTGATCTTTGTTCGACAACCGATGTTTTCGGACACCTTCGCAAGAGGTCGTCTGGGTTCACTATGGACATTTACGTTTACTCGCACTGTTTGAAGGAACCCGGCACATCGGACGAAAATGACGGATGTTGGCCGACCCAAACGTCGGCCAAAACTGGGAGAGGTGGCTCAGGGAATCAGCTGATGTCATTGCAGTGCCTCTGACCGGGAGGTCCTTGGTTCGAGTCCTAACAGAGACAGGATTTTCGACACTAGCTACTTAGCTAAGTCAAATTCAATCGCTATCTGAAAGAGAATTCTGGTGGCTGTCTGCTCTGATCGGTAGTTTTCCGTGGTTTCTCCGATCAACACCAGACGAATACCGGGGCAGTACCCTAACAAACGGGCCACGGGCCACGCGCGATCTTTCCTTCGCCCTTGTCCTATCCTCACTCTTCTTACACACTTTTATACTTACATAGAATACACTACCACATACGCTGGGAAATCATTCGGAAGCTTAGAGGTTATCCTGGTTGGGGCGATGCCCCGCTGGAGGGAGATGCCTGGTTGGGGAAACCCCCGCGATCCAACATGTAGGTCGGCGCCGGATCTCGTCATCCAGCGTCGGAAGATCACCGCCACCTTCCGCAATAAAAACATGCACTACACGTACGTAACTAATGACTTAAGCAGGTGTCGCGCCCGGTATCAGTAATCAATTTCTTGTTATAAACCTAGATGAAATAAAAAAAAAAACGTTCCTTATATCAAATTCACGAAGTGGCATTTTGCCATGCTTCTCTCCAAACACCGTCCACGCAAGGTACTCTCCAACATTAACGTCAGCACGAAACAAACGCGAGTTTTATTTCTCCGAAACACCAACTCGATTGCTGCAGCTTCGACGAGCGACATCAAATAGATCGATCAATCAATTGAGTAGTCGTAAACATTTCACTTCCCATCCGCTCTCGGGACCTTCGCAGAATCGAATCCCGTGCGCGCTGGTCGGCCCTTTTACTGCATTAAAGTGCGGGTGGACTAGACTAGGGTGGACCGTCTGGGGAAGTGGAGGCACTTTGGGCGAGTGGCGGCGAGGGGAGGGGGGCGGGGCGTTGACGAGAGCGCGGGAGGACTCTCTCGGACGACGGAGAAAAAACATTGAGTAGGGGGCGAGCGCGCGCGGAGAAATGAGATGGAGGAGGAAAACGATGAGCTTGGACGTGGCGAAATAAAGCGATATTATCGTTTATGATTCATGATTGCAATGGTAGTCAACGTACAATGATGTATAAAGTGAGTAGTCATCAACTTCAGATTGAAAATTGGTTATGGCTTTTTAAATTCTCTATTGATTTTTCAAAAAAATACATGATCTTTTTTAATGTGGTGATTCTGTAGAACAGATTTGTTTCAGGACAAAATATATATCTTCAACTTGGAAATGGTAATTTGGAAATGTTAGGCTATTGAAATTTTCGAAAATACAGAGACATTGCCGGAAATGAAACTAAAACCAAGCACCAATTTTATTACCGTAGTGTGATACATGAGAAAATTTAAAGCAAAAAATTGGAGCCACTACACATCTGAATTGTATTTCCACTATACATCTGAATTGGTAATTTTCAGGATGACAGCAACGGAGATCATAGTGAACATGGCTGGGTAAGGCGGGCAGAAGCGGGGTCAGGCGAGGCAGCACAGGGCGACGAGAGTGGCAATGAGCAGGACGACTCTCGGCAGATCGGTGTAAGGCGGGGCAAACCGGGGGCGGAGATACAGTGCAGGCACGATTATTCCTTTTCCTGACCGAATAGATGAATAAGGATGAATAAATACCCGGGCAAGTAAATCTGAATTCGGATTTAAACTAACCGTACGATATAATTATGGTTCTTTCTACAGAGCTTCTACAGAGCAGTCAATACAGTAAGAAAACCACATTCATATTTGTATGCATTATAATTTAAAAGGGGTATTTTACCTCAATTTTATTCAATACAGCTTCATTGTCGAGTATTTGATGTCAATATTCCGTGTATAAAATCAAGATTATCACTAATTATTTTATTTGATTATTTATACGCAGCCATTGCAAGAATTGCTCATTGGGTTTTGAATGCTCACTTTCCTTTGCTCTGAAATATGCTTTTCTTGGTCTTGTTTTGGATGAACAGTACGAAAGAACTTGCTGATATATCTTAAATAATTAATTGATAACTTCGGTGAAGAATAAAACGGTCGGTATTTCAGATACCGATGACGAAACTTCTGCTGCTGAGGCGTTTTTCAAAGCCTTCTGTTTCTTTAAATATTCTCTCGTACGTCGTGTTACATTTACAAGCCCTTGTCACGGAGAATTGTTTGCACAGTGGCGCTTCACAGTATCCTGCGGCCTCAAATAGAACTAGAACGTAAAAGTTTACCATTAATTTCTGGCCCCCCAAGAGACGTATCGGATTGTGTTTCCACCATTGTATAGGTCACGGCAAGTAAAATAAAATATTAAAAAATATAAAAAAAACTCTCTACATTCTTCGATACGATCCTATGACTGAGAGTGAACTTAACCGCCAGAAAATAAATTTCATTAAAGAGGGTGTGTCATGCTGGAAAATTGACAGAAACCTGCTGAAACTCTTACACAAACAACCAAACAGAAGCTGACAGACTGAGGTCAGTTTAACTATTATGTACGTACCTTTTTTGCTATTACAATATATTTTATATAACGCCACTTTGTATACGGATTTATAATTCTCTGTTCGTATTACAACTTTGTATTCCAATCGTTACTATGATAATCAAATTAACAATGACATCATTCGAAAGGCATGGTTTCTTGAAATCATGTACTCTCTTGTTTACAGTGCTCTCTTGTTTACAGCGGTCTCTTCTCTACAGTGCCTACAATGCTCTCTTGTTTACAAAGTATATAGTACTTTTATGGTTGAGCCGCCACTTACGCGCAGTATCCTATTAAATTATTTGAAGTGTTGTTTTGGAACCATAATACAAAGTACTTTTAATCATGTTTTTACGATATTGAAATATTTGAGAAATATCTCATTAAACGTGAGAATTAACGTTTCCAACTCGAAGTATGTATTGCAAAATACAGCAACATTAAAATAAATTAAAGCTGTTTCCCGAAATCTGCATTTGATAAGAAATCACGTTCTATAGAACAGTAAAATTAAATAAAATATTGATAAGGGGCATAGGAATTAAAGCGGCGCTTGGTTCAGAATAACATACACCACGGAATAACAAAATACGATCCACACATTGAACAAATGATCTAGCATAAATACTGCGACCGTTTTGTTCTTCACCCCGTCAGGTCCTATGCTGAACACTGAGGTCATTGTTCCATTTTGCGTGCCTGGAATCCCTCCGCGTGTTGTCTGCTTATTGGACCTGCTCGTTAGCCCCGAAAATGCTTCGTGGCTACGGGAGCCCTCTTTCTACCCAGCGCTGCGCGGCGGTGCGGAATATCCCTGATATAGTGGCGTTTGAGCAACGCAGTGGGCCGAAGGCCAGCAGCCGTGGCATGGCGGTGTCTGTGACGGGAACGGTCGACGGATGGCAGTGGTAGTAGTGGAACGGACAGTGATTTTAGCGTCGGTAGAACGATAGCGGTGGTGATGATGAGGTACAGAAGGAGACGATGAAAATGGAGGGAGGCGCAACGGGAGTGGCAGGGTGGAGTGGAGAGGAGGCGGGATAGTATGTGGCTATGTAAGAGTGCAACCGGGGTGTAAAGTGAGACGAGAGTGCGGAGACTGTGTGGAGAATGAATGAGGACTGACTACGGAGTGGGTGGGAACTGGTTGGGGACTGGCTGGGATCTGGTTGGGGACTGGGTAGGGGCTGGATGAGGACTGGGTGGGGTCTGGGCGGGGACTTGGCGGAAACTGAGCAGAGAATGAGCAGGGCGAAGCGGGGACTGAGCGCAGTGGGTGGGACGAGGCGGGGCAAGGACGGGGCAGGGATGGGGCTGGGATGGGGCAGGGACGGGGCAGGGACGGGCCAGGGACGGGGCAGGGGCGGGGCAGGGGCGGGGAAGGGAGGGGCGGGGAACGGGGTGGGAATGAGGCGGTGTCAGTGTGGTGACGGAGCGTGGATGGGGTCGAAGAAGTGGACGGTGCGGTGTGACGCCACTGAAGGACGGAACACTGCGTGGTACTGGTGAATGCGAGTGGCAACAGGGGCTGAAGGGCGTGGTGGGGCGGGGAACGTGACGAGAGCACCCACCCTCCGCTTCGCTTCGCGGTGCATCGGGCGCCCACGCTGCAACCGCAGGCGCCGCCACCATACCTCCGCCCCGCCCCGCTTCCCCTACCGCCGCTGCCACAAAGATCGATAGCTTTCGTCGCTGTCCCCGTTGACAGTTGACGTCCGGCGGCGCAGATTCGCGCGAGCGGGCCTGCTGGGCGGGCGCGTCGGCTAAACCCTGTTCTTTATGAACAGCCCGGGCTGTCGGCGGCGAGGGGCGCAGATCACGGGGCTTATGCGGCTTGGCGGCAACGCCCCGCCCCTATGTGACCCGGCACGCCCCTTTCTGTTCTGACAGGCCCGCCCCGCTTCCTATCACGCCCCGCCCCGCTCCTCGCCGCTCCGACCTACTCCAACCCGTTTCGCCCCACCCCGCTCCGCTTCGCCGCGCTCCATTCCACCCTGCTCCGCTCCGCCTCGCTCCGCCCTGCTTCACCCCACTCCACCTCGCCCCGCCCCACTCCCTTGTATCACCCTGCTACACTCTACTCCACCCTCCTCGCCCTTGCTCCATCCCGCTCCGCTCCGCCCCGCCCCACTCTGCCCCGCCCCACTTTGTCCCACTCCACCCTGCTTCTCCCTGTGGCACGTGATTCTTCATTGCCCTTTCTCTTCATTGTTTCAATCCACGTTCTTTTCGGTTCTTCTTGGGCCTATCTGTTCTTTAGCGTTCTTCCCCTGTGCCCTGTCGTCTTTCTTCCTGTTCTCTTCTTTTCCGTTCCTCCCTGCTCCTTCTGTCCTTTCACTTTCTTCTCCAATCGATGTCATTCCTTCATGTTTCTTTTTGTCTTTAGTCACGCGTATACCTTTGTTTCCTCGCTCACTCACATTTATCTCTTTTTATTCATAGTTTTATCAATATTTGTGTATCCTTTGTAATCTTTCATATTGATCATACTTGCATCGTAACCGACCTATTAATTAATATGTTTAAGTATCATTACCTGTCATTAGGTTTACGTTTTTATTACTTAATTATTTACTTATATTTTATGTATTTTATTATTTGTATTTATTTACTTATTTATTTATAGTATCAACTTCTACGGGCGTTAAAGACTATTGCATTGACAAACATTACATACATTACAAAATTAAAACGAGGTACATAATTATCAAAGCAAATCAGAAAAAAACCCTGAATCAAAATACTGATTGGAGTTTTACCTTTCTTTAGTTGTTTTCTACATTATTCCTGTCTACCAATTTTATCCTCGGTTTCAATTGTTTCAATCATGTTTTTTCAGTTTTCCAATTACTGTCACACATTTTTTGCATTAGCTCATTTTGTAATGTTATTAATCACAATTTTCCCATTGTGTTTATCACGAGCATCTGTTAATACTTCTGAATTATCGTATTGTAATAGCTACTTCTATAAGTCTCTTATATTTATAGACCATTTGTTTTTCAAATAGAACATTCTCGTGTATCACAGAACTGTCTTTTCCTTCCAAAATTGTCTGTTTCCTCTTCGTTATCTCGGAATATCCGGTTTGTTTATTCGACCTTAAGAAAAGTGTCCGCTAAATACATACACGCGATGTTATTTTCCTGAAACCCGCAAAAGCATTCCTCACGAAACACAGGGTTTGACTAGCCGCACATTTCAGACGAACTTCTATCCCGCTTTAATCCCTGTGCTCTGTAGGGAAAATGCAACCCTTGGCTACCTCACGTTTCCTCTCAGGCGCAAAATCGCCTTGTCGAGGCGACTAATCAAATTAATTACACTCTCCGCTTGATTGTGCGTTCTGTGTGCAGGTACGTCAGCAGAAGTGTTGACACACCGCCTGTGACGCAGCCTAGGGAAATTCCACACTTAATTCCTTGCTCAGGGTTTACGCAACGCCCGGGTTACGTGTGTACCGCTGTCCGGGGATCGCCTTTGGGTTCAGAAGCTTTAGAAATGCGTTTGCGTTCTGCTTCAAGCGTTTGTCGCATCTGCTCTTATGTTGGGAAGATGGAAATAGGTTAAAATGTTGTGCTTGAGTGTTGCGCGAGGTTGGTTTTCGATGTTCAAAAGGCAATATCCACGATATTGTTTGTCCACAAGTCGAGGCAAATTCATAAATATCTAATCCTAGCTACATCTTCGACAAAAAAAATAGTTCAATAAACGCACACTCGCATGAAATAATGATTTAATGTTGTGCAAAATGTTGTTTATGATTATCAAATTACAAGTTACGGAATGTTACAAACTAACGTATTCATTTATTATCAACATTTTTTAGTTACATCTTCGACGGTTTTATTGAACCATTTCTTGAAAAACATTCTTGTGCAACTTTGGAATAGATGAATGGAAGAAATAATCTAACTCAGATAAAGGTAATAATTCACATCGAAACATTAAGACCAAAATAGGTTTTCGGGATACTTTTCTCATCTTCAGTGGATCCAAGAAGCGTGGATTGAAACACACAGAACATTTGACGTGAGAAAAGTTGAGTCAATACACGCCGGCACCATCTTATCTACGAACCATTTAAAATACAAACGCGAAATATAATGTAATCATTCTCTGTGAGCCACTATCGTTCTTTTCTTACATTTCCTTAACCATTCCAGCACGAGACACCTAGCGGTGCGGACCTGCTCTCTAGCGCTCCGCATAACCAACAACGTGCTATAGACTACACCAAGTGTTCTAAGTGCTGTTACCCCTAGTGAAAATCCACTTGAATTTGGAACCATAGCTTTTCGTGTCATACGAAATACATGTTAACGATTCCCTTAGAATTCATAGTTCACGTTTGTCACCACAAAGAAAACGATCCATATCACAGTGTTACGATTTTACAGAATCAGTTTCACAATATTGATTCTTTTATGTTCGAACAAGCAATAAATGTTATTTTGGGTCTTATAGTCTAAAAGGGTCTTCAGTATCTTTAATGTTTAAGCACAAAGTTATTTGTTGGTAAATTACAATAAATTAACATTCGTATGTACAAAATATGTGCATGGTAACCGAATAGCTTCAAATATAAGAACCCAGTGCTTATAAATCAGCCAAACAATTTTGAAAATGTGCTGATTCGCTTCGTCATTTCTCATTCATTCAATCCTAATTCAACCTTCCTGAATTAATGGAGGCGTGTCATACGACGACAGAAAATATCTCATTACACTGAAAGTACCGTTGAGTAATGGGAGTAACTTCAATGGATTCAATTGACCATCATGTGTCCCTCATTGAATTCTCGAACTTTTTGGAATAGATATTTGTGGAATTATGGAACAATTATGGAATATCTCTGGAAATATGGAATAACTCTGAAGACAGATACAAGCAACCGAACCATGTTACCTATTAGAGTAGTTCAAAATCCAATTTTCTCTAGTTCTCTAATACTTTTTGAGCTTATCTCGTTTACATCAAGCTGCGTTGAATCCTCTGCGTTTTATACTTCTACTAGCCAGCGTATAAATCCCCATGCGCCTGTATTCTAATTAAAACAAGGAACAATCACGCTGGCATGACCAAATGGAATAAACAAAAATTCTACGGTTAAAATGGAGGTTCTCCATTTCAGAAGAGGAGACAAAAATAAAAGTTTATTAAATGATGAAATGCATTGTGAGGGGATAAAAATAAACAAAGGTGCACGAATAGTCCACGATACACTTCCCTGTCTCTTTCTCGTGGGAAACCAATACCTTCACTAATCGCGAATTTTTATCTACTGACGACAAAGGCGAAATATAATGTCATCATTCACTGTGAGCCACTATCGTTCTTTTTCTTAATATTTCCTTTCTCTAGCGTTCCGCATAACAGACTACACCAAGTGTTATAAGTGCTATTACACCTAGTGTTTCGTTTCAAACAAACAGTGCAAAGTTTTTATGTCATATACCATAGACCCATCCACAGAGCAGGCAATTTGCCTAACCATATACACACTGCACAATGCAGACGTCAACGGAGAAGGGCATCCAGAGTTGACTTCTTTGGAAACCAGCGTAGATATGGACACCAGCAACACTGCCACGCCAGCTCTACTCAATGGCGAGAGCATCATCAATCCAGCCTTCATACAGCACAACTCGTTCTAAGGGACTGCACCGCCAGCTCCTGCCCCACATCAGCAAAACAAAAGGTTAGTGAGTGTCAGTGACAGTGAAGGTCAAACCGAAAACGAGAAAATCGATCATTCAAGTGAAAGTGCGGGTGAAAATTCCAAATCCTCCACTGATTATGAATAAAATGTACCCATTGAAAACAAGTTCAGGAAACTTGGCGAAGTCGATGAAGGCCCTGCAAGCAACAGATTTTCATATCTCAAAGAGAAGTGCAACGATCAGATAATTCCAGCTAACAGAATTCCACCCATTAATGTAGCTAACCTCCCTAACAACAACAACTTCATAAATGAACTCAAAACTAAACTTATCAAAAACTTAGTTACCAATAAATTTAAAATACAATAAAATTAAAAAAAAATTAAGGTTCAGCAACAGACTTTGGGAACATTGTAAAATACATAATATTCACAAAGAAGCTTTCACACGTATAAAGATCCCGCTAACAATAAATACTCAGTTGTTTTCAAAAATCTACATACAACCTTTTCCGAAGTCGATATAAAAGAAGATTTAAATCGCAACACCCTTCAATTATAAAAATCACAAAGTAAAACGAGGGACAATAAACCAATCCCAATAGTAACAGAAGAATTTAGTGGCGCAGAACCCATTGAATCAATATTAACAATAAACTTAATTTGCAACCACAGAGTCATCGCCGAAAAAAGAAGAAAACCCCAAGGTTTAATACAGTGTCAAAGACTGCCTATCACCGCACTAAGAACAACATGTAATCAAAAAATTCACTGCGCATTTTGCGCAGGTAATCATTACATCGCAACATGCCCCCGCAAGAACGAAGATCCGCTTTGTGCTAACTGCCAGGGGAAGCATAAAGAAGACATTAGAGGCCATTCGTGCAGATATTATAAGGAAATTAGTGATATAAAACTCCAGCAACCTGCCAGAAAAAACAAAAGTGAAAATCCCAAAGCCTCTACACCCCCACCCTCCTCTCAATCCCTTTCAGACTTCCCAAATTTACTGCAAAGAAATTTAATCAATAATTTTCTACATATCTCAAATTCCCAAAACCAAACCGTATACTTTGTATACGGGAAAGTAAAATGATGATAGTTGTTATGCACAAGGCACTGACGCTCTATCAGGCAAATTGCTGCACGGCTTGCAGTTTCCAAGACATGTGTAGCCCAAACCATCGTAAACTTTCCTAATGCAAACTCTACTGATGCTACACGGAACAGTGGTCGACCTTACAAGACATCACCAAGGCAAGACAAGCAGCCTGTTTTATGTAGCAAAAAGGCTAGAAATGCTAGTTTCTCTGATATTTTGCGATATTGTAAAATACCAAATATCTGAATGATGACCGTTTCACGGCAACTGAATGAAATTGGAATAAAATCATATAACGCCCTTAGAAAACCTCTTTTGACAGAAAAAAAACAGAATGCAACGTTTAAAATGGTGCAAAGAAAGATTTGGATTGGACAAATCATTATGGCGGAGCGTTGCTTTCAGTGATTAATGTCGACGTAAAATCAGGGTATGCCGCACAAGAACAGAGAAATTTTCGTACAGACTGCATTGCTCCTGCGATGCAACAGGGAAATGTACCATCAATGATATGGAGCGTCATCACATCTGTAGACTCCGGAGACAGTTCTGTTGTGGATGGCTCTGTGAACAGCACTTCTTACTGCAGAATTCCGGAGGAAGTTATGTTGCCAACAGTTTTGTAGCTCCTTGGGTCCCCCTTCAACTTCCAACAGGACAATGCATCTGCTCACAAATCTCTTGTAACAAGCATTTGGTTCAAGGAGAATGATGCCGAGGTCTTAACAGGGTGCCAAAAGTCCAAACGTAAATCCTATAGATAATTTATGAAATGCAATGGGATACAGACTGCTGAAAAGAAGCAAACAAGAAAGTAAGAATTAAAAATGCAAGTTGTCAGGAGGCAGATCACCCTTGAGGAATGTATTAAAATCATTGACACAATGCCTAACAGAATTAGAGAATGTGTACGCAACCATGGTGGTCCAATTGATCATTAAACGATGTAGAATTAAAAAAAATGTTTTTGAACATTTTAATGAATAAAAATTATGTCTTTGACAATGCGAGTATTTTTCCTAAGTGTCCTTATTCTTTTGGTTAGCACCTGTATGTTATTATGAAGAAATTTTTCATAAAACTATGCAATCTATTGTTACAGACTTAACGTAACCAAAGAGGAATTGAAAGACGGCCGACATCTTTACGGCCTGTGTCCGTTAATTGTCAGTCTGCAGGCCGTTAAAATCGTTCGAAACAAATTAGTTGGATTGATGTTTCCGGCTCGTCAACTACTGCCATTAGTCCCGTTATAATAATGCGTGCTTTTATCGCGAGAGGTGGCGGTAATCTTCCCTAACTGGCTGGCGAGATCCGGTGGTGATCTACATGTCGACTTGCGTTCTTTACCAGGTTCTCGTATGTCTCACCAGTGGGGCACTACCCCTGCCGAGACAAGCTCTAAGCTGCCGACAGGTCTCCTGACATGTGTGGTAGTATAGTGCGTATAAGTGTGTCTGTAAGTGAGGGGTGAGGATAGTACAAAGGAAGAGAAAGGGTAGATACCGCACGGTCTGTAGCTCGTTTGTTAGGGGCTTTGAAATTCGCCTGGTATTGATCGGAGAAACCACGATCAGAACAACAGTCGGGACTCGATAACCTTCGGGACTCGAACCCTAGGATCTCCAATCAGAGGCACTGAAGTAACATAAATTAATGACCTGAATCACCTAAGCCGATAAATGAGCTGGAGCTAAAGTTGGGATACGAGTGTACTTACTCTAAGATTATTTCTTATTTATATGTATTTTTTACGAAATGTGTTGAACGACTTGTGGTGTGGTGATCGACTACACAAATGACATACTCAGTAGTTTACTTTCGACTTATCGCCCTAATTCCCTAATCAGGCCGGTGTATCTCTAAAAAATCGATTTTTTTACCTATTTTTCTTACCGCCTCTCCCTACTGGTCAATCATAAACTGTCATCTATCTTATTAGGCGGTATACATCGATCGTTATGTTGATGCCCAATAAACCGCATACGTACCACCATAACATTTTGATTTTTTATATATATTTTGATTTTGATTTGACACATGTACTAAAACTGTTTGATTTTAACATTCCTTCAGTTATTTTCAATATTTAGCGCATTTTGGACATAATTTCATTCACCACTCGTGCTTTGGAAATCCTCAGATAAATCCTCGACTCAGATAAAACCAACGGGGATTTATCCACAGTTTCCAAAGCACCTATGGTAAAATACGGATGTCCTATTGTGACAAGGTCTTTTTCAACGTACCGTACAGAATCACATCCTCTGGCGTCCTGTTCGTTGCTGTGAACCGACCAGCGGCGGTGGCGGCGGCGCTGGCAGCGGACAGGCCATCGGCCCGGGAGCAATTAGGGAGCTCTCTCGTTCTTGGGCGAGGAATTAGCAAGTCTGAACACTTTGCCCCTCCCATCCCCACCGCCCCTTCCGCTCACAAACTTCCGTCCTTTGCCCGAACCCGCCAACTTTTTCCGTTCCGAAACAGAACGGGGGCATTGTTCTTTTGTCGTTGACCCCGCCTTTCCCCGCTCTCCCTCCCTCTTTCGTAGCAGACGTCTCTCTCTCTCGTCTTTGGCGACCTCGTCGTCGTTGGCGTCGGTGTCGTTTCGGCGCACGGATCGCTGTTTTTGTTAACGGGCTTTTAAAATTGCATTAAATCCACTCGTAGTGTTTCACCAGCATTTTTCTCGAGTCACCGTAGCTCGCGGCTCTATTATATAACTGTGTGAACACGTGTTTGTAATTGCGACGGCACGTAATGAGAAGATACAGGTGCGGTGAACGGCGAAGTTGGGCGGGCGGTGTGGCTTAAACGCGCGAGAGAACTTTAGGGGGGTAGCGTCACGCCGCGAGGTGATGTACTGGGTTGAGAGATGCGCGGTACAAATGAGAAAAAATTCGCTGCGATGATGCTTTGGAGCAAGCGGAGGCGTTATCTGGAAGGAACGAGATGCGTGTGTAATGCTTGCGGACTTGAGGTGTACGGTGAAACAATGCTCGCAAAAATACAGCTTTCTGCGATGAGATTTTTTTGTGTGATGTGTATGTTGTTATCTGAATGACTCAGGTAACAAAGCTTAAAAACCATTTGTTTGTTGCAAGAGTACATTTGAGTTTTCTGGACTTTTCACAATGTAAATAGTGCAGAAATCCATGATGTCAAATATTCTGCCTCGCCGTCTCAGGTATTCAATAAAAATCTCAAGTCCATTTAATGCAGAGTATAGCGCCCCTTCCCTCCAACGCCATCTCTAGGTAGAGTACTTCCCCAAGGACTCCTGATTTTCCGAGGTTTCTCTGATCAACATCAGGCGAATGCCGGAGCAGTACCCTAACAAACGAGCCACTGACCGAGGCGATCTTTCCTTCCTCGTCCTTGTCCTATCCTCACCCTTCACACACCCTCTTACACTAAGATACTTTACACTATCACACATTCCGAGAGACCAGTTGGGAGCTTTGAGCTTGTCCCGGCTGGGGCGGCGCCCCGCTGGTGGGAGATATCGGGTTGGGAAAATCCTCGCTAGTCGACGGTAGGTCGGCGCCAGATCTCACCATCCAGCGAGGGAAGGTCACGGCCACATACCGATTAAACACGCACTACACTTACGGGACTAATGATCTCCGTAGTTGAAGCTCCCAAAATAACTAACAATCAATCCATCTGAGGACTAATCTAGGTCTATGTAGAGCAGGGCCGCTCAACCCTTTGCTCCGAGGAGAAGCCGCCGTTTGCTCTCTTCTCTTTTGCCGCAGAAAGAACAAATGACGTCATCAAATATCGATCGGCAGCATGTGGCACAGTGGGGCGCGTCAAATTTCTACTGGGTATTTTCCGTTGTTCAGAATGAAAAAGTCTCACTGCTCTGGGAAAGGATATTACGACAGAAAAAACAGTAAAATACTTTTGTAACATTTATTGGAACAGTAACTAGATATAAACATATTAGTGTAATTTGGAGATAAAAACGACAATTTGCAATGCATGAAAAGTAAAGTATCTTTTTGCAGATTTAGCCGGCAATGCCAAATGTTTAGTTGCAAAAAAAATGCTCAATAACAAAAAAAAATTAATAGCGATGACATTACACAGTTTATCATGCTGCTGAATATGAAAAGTATTATAGAGGTTGCACAAAAAATGTTATGAAATGAACTAGTAATAAAAATACTAAAAGTAAAGGAAATTAAAATTAAAAAATGAAGTTGATTGCAAAATCAAATACTCTTATTACACCTTTTAAGTGTTTTTTCGCAATATACTTTCTATATTTGGAAGAGATGACATGGTGCTATAGAGCCGTAACATGCATTTCAGATTGTGATCTGTAATTGTACTTCTCATTCGAGATTTACAGATTTTCAAAGAAGCAAAAAATTGCTTACAGTATGTTGATCCAAACGTACTTAACAATCGAGCAGCATTCCGACACAGTTTTGGAAAACGGTTTTGTGAGAAGTTCTTTTCCTAAATGCTCACGTTGTAGTATCGGTATGCAATAAAATTAAACTCTTTTGTATTGTGTTATTTTGCAGTCAAAACAACATACGTACATTAAAATATATCCAAAACTTACTTCTAGTGAGGCATTGTTTTTCAGAATACTGAAAACTTTCTTTTGTTCTTCTTCAGCGTACTTGTCATTTTCATCAGCATGATAAAATGTATAATGTCGTTGCAAATTACACTTCTTCATGTGATTGACCCTTTATGTAAACTACACATTTGGCATAGCTGCTTTAGTTGGCTTAAAGATACTTTTCTTCCCATACTGCAATGAAAATTGTCGTTGTAGATGTTCTGGTCTGTGAAGTGCTCGCGTCGACTTCCATGTTTCCGCGACTGGAGTTACCAGGACACTGTATCCGAGGTTATCGCAAGGCGCGCAACGCTCGAGCTCCGGTGTCCCGCTCTCGGCAGACAATACGGCTCTGCGCTGCCGATTTGCTCTGCTTGAGCATAGCCCGCTAGTATGCCTAAAAGCCGCGGCACTTCGCCGATCCTTATGGAAGCCTGCGAACGGACGAAGTTCACATTGTGGCCGCTGGAGCGCTGGTCGCCGACCATTCGCGAGACCTTCGGGCCGTTTTAATGCATAGGGAAATGCCCGCATTTCGGACGATTTTGGTCACTGACTGTGATATGAGGCATTGCAAACTCGTGTTGGTGGTAATATTAAACAATACTGAAATTATATTTCACTGTGCAGTTTGCTTAAAAGAAATTGTTGAGTGAATGCTTGAAATTAACATAGCATGCGTGAAATCTACTTGGTTAGTGAGCCAGTAGTGATTCTTCTTGACATATAAAATGCAATATTTATTCTTAATTATTTCTGATATTTAGGTGTTTAAAGAGAACTATAATGCACAATGTCTTTAAGGTTTTTAAAGACATTGGATGAAAACGAAATGAATAGAAAACTATTATTTTATCAGTTTTATACTATCTATTTTTATATTTCAAGCTGTATTTATTTTTTAATCTATATTACACGCTCAAAAAAGTAAAAATTCAAGATATAATTGTTCGTGAAAAAATATCTAAATAACCGGAAGAAACTAGTTCTAAAACGGACTACGGACGCTGTTATAAATGTTGACGTTGTTGTAAATAATACTCACAAAAGTTCACTCAAAAAAAGTACTCCAAATCACTATTGCCCTGGTAAAAACGTTCTCACCAAGAGATAGAATCAAAAAATTATTTCCGACTAGCGAAATTCATATTGGCGCTCTCATGGAGATACCAGAAAAAACTATTAGATATTTTCAATAAGAGCAACTAAAGTACAATGTAGACATTATTTCTAATTCTTTGCGTAGTCCGCTTCCAAATTCCACAACAATGACAGAACAATAAATCAAACATCATAAATAAAAATCAACAATCAGACTTCTCGTGATATCCAATGACGTTTGTGAGAAAATGTGTCACTTTTTGATTGAAAAGTTTACTATACGAGAAATATCTAAAGCTGACTCAAACGATCATTTCCAGTACTTGGAGTCAGTATGTTTTTATTGAACATAAACAGAAATTGTTTGTGCTATTTGTGAGTATATTTTCAAAATTTGAGAATTTTGAGAATAAACTGAATTGTTAGGTAGCCGAAGTTATTTCCACCATGGGTTGCATATTTTTATAACGTTCAGAAACATTAAGAATGTATGTTAATATTTATTTACTATATGAAGATAATTTGCATGGGTGGATATTAAATAAATAAATAAATCAGTCTCATCTTTAAAAGACCCTGATGGTTATATGTGGTAGAACAATTTATTGTGAAAGCTGTACCTCCACTTCCAAGGTTTGTTGTGAAAAGAAACCTTCAAAAATATATTAAGCCAGCTTTGCAAAGAAACAGTTTCCTTGCATGTGACGAGTGCGCAGATTTAATAACGATCATTGACATCATTTTAAACATTTTTTTTATCAGAGGTCTTGAAGAACATTGCTACTTTTACTAAAGAAGTAATGGAGATGCATAAATACTTGAATTCAAAGCCTGTCAGTCGAAAAGTTCTGTTTGTAATGCGGATCTCCGTATATTTTCGTGTAGCAGCAGATCGAGGAATGGTCGGCGAGCAGCGCTCCAGCGGTCAGTAGCGGAACTTTTACATATAACAAGGACGGGGCCGGAGTGCCGAGGCTTTAAAGCATACTAGCGGGCTATGGCTTGAGCGGCCCTGATGTAGAGGAACTTATCTACATAGCAATTAACGCTAGAAGAATCTATTCTAAATAATATAGACATTCACAGAAGTAAAAAGTGTGAAGAAATTATCAATTCAAACCTTTTGGGAATACTTCCTCAAGTATTATTTACACTCCAAAAGACGTAACATACTTTTTTACATGTACATCGTTTTATGTACTTTAACACGTAAAATACAAATCTGGTGATGAAATTCCCCCTGTTCCCACTTTGCTACATGGATCCAACATACTGCATTTGCGAGGGCTTTCCGGCCCTCGCTCTCAAGACCTGTTTCCCTGCTCTTACGTTGTTGAATAAACCTCTCTCATTTTCAAGAGAATTTCGTTTAAAGGGAATAGTTTTGTTCGAACCTACACTTCTAATACCACTATTACTACCAGAAATCTGCACTTGCACAACAAGTCACAATAAAAAATTGCAAATATATGGTATAAACATCTCCTTAATAACACAATTCTATAGTTATCATTTGCAGCTGGCCTTGACGCGCAGTTTAGGTGGACTCATATGGTGAGAGCGCTTTATCCATTCACCTCTCCTTCTTAGTGATTACTCACAAAAAGCGTCAGTTCTATGAACTGGATTCTCCATTATCTGTTAAGGATAAAAGAGATTGAAAGAAAGAAGAAAAATGAGACGGAAAATAGGGGATAAAACTTTTATTACGTATTCACAAGGATGCTATAATATAAACTGTTTTATAGCTCGCGTCAACTGCCTAAAGCAAGCCGAGGTACCATTGTACAGTTGACAACATCATGTAGTGTGTTTCTAACAGTTGCACCCCAAATTCTGTCAGGTAATCACATCATTGCTCATTGAAGGCCGGTTATTACTTCACGCTTCTTCTGGCTTCTGTGAAAGAAAGTTCCATTTCTAAATTCCGAAGTTTCATTCCCGCTAAATTTCATCAGATCACCACGGACAATTGATGCGAAATACAGAAATACGAAAATATATAACTTCCCTGAAGACTGTCCAAATAAGAGAATCATTGAATGCTAAGGTTAGTCAACGGTAGTGATGCTTCATTGCCCCTATGAACCAAAATTGAACATAATAAGTATCTTACTGGATCTGCAATAATCAATATTTTCATTTGTATGTTTGTTCATTTATCAATCTTTCGACTACGACGGGGATAATTCAGTTACCCTAACCCATATTTTTAAATTTTTACTTTTTAGTTTGTAATTTCGAGGTCTTGTATACTTCTTGGTTAACGACCTGAAATATGTTATTGGATGAATTTAGTATTTTGACAGCTTCATGAGTATTGCATTTTACAGTTATAGCTGGAATTTCTGTTGTAAGGTGCGATGAGGTTATGGTATAGTATTTACATTATTAAACTCTTAAAAATATATTTATGACAGCAATGCAAATTGAAAAACATTTGTTGACTTCAATTTGTCAGTAATATTATCTAAGCCTGTGACCTGAATTCCGAAAAACGAAAAACACGCACAAAATTATTTTAAAGAACGCCAACGTCGTCCTCCATAAACCGACATTCTATTCAAGCGTCGATCTGAGACAGGGTCTTTCGTTTGCACGTTT
This sequence comes from Acheta domesticus, assembly GCA_031308135.1. NCBI lineage: Eukaryota > Metazoa > Arthropoda > Insecta > Orthoptera > Gryllidae > Acheta > Acheta domesticus. The sequence goes on along the minus strand of JAHLJT010002406.1, from coordinate 108,586,055 downwards.
AGCTTAATTAAAGATTGATTAAAACCGTTTCCAATATTGCCTGGTGCGTTGTGTGCACGTCTTTCTATTATTTTTCATCCTTTCATTTCATTACTTTTTGTAAAAAAGAGACAGTAGGTTTATGGTCTGTTTACAATGAATTTTTTTGCCTGGAAATTCTGCAAGCTATTTTTTCAAGCGTTCTGCGTTGCAAGAGCGCCTGCTCATCTCACAGCACGAGGAGGGAGAGAGGCGGGGAGTGAACCTTGGTGAAAGCAAATAGACGGTGGAACTGTGAAATTGCCTTTGTGTTGCTGTGTGTTTCTGTCGCGAGGTACGTTGTATTGTTGAATTGCTACCGCTATGGACAGTGTTCTTGAATTGACGCTGCCGCTACAGCAAATGAATTTCAACACGCGGGCGTTGGGGTAACATGTCTTACGTGACAGGAGAAAGATAAATCCGAGTGGCTAGGAAAATAGGACCTGTCACAAGGAATGCAATAACCAATCTATTTATCGAGAAATATGAATTATTTATGTATTTAATTAATTTTTGATTTGGATTAGAGAGTTGCTCACGTACGAAAGTAATTTGTATTCATGTTTTCAGGGGACAGATAGTCTGATAGTTTCATTAGACATTGTTAAATTTACAATATCTAAACCCAGGTAGATGTGAAACGAATGTATACGTTGTAACTGAATTCTTTTCTAAGTAAATCTTTCATTAATTTGGAATATTTTTACTCACAAACCTGTTATTTTTCTGATGTATTGCAATAATTCATAGCAAAAATACTATAGATTTTTCGCTCTTAGAAAAACCGCCAATCTTAGCGAGAGTAAAATACACCCTTGAGAGGAAAATTCAACCGCAGTAGCCTATATTTTGATACAGTAAATTTATTTATTGAATTTATTTCACAAAATCTAAAGGAGAGGTATAAGACAACAATAAGTTTACCATTTTTAGGTAGAGTGATTTTTTAAAATTGTTTTGTTAACTCAGAAATGTACATTTGGCGTGTTTCTGTGGTTTTCAAATAATATTTACTTTATAACATTAAAAAATTAAATAAATTTCTTTTGCAGAACGAAACTGCTTCTAATAATTATGAATTAATTACTAAACCGAATATTTACGTTACTACGAAATTCCACAAAATTAACATTTTTTACCCCTTGTCAGAAATGGCAAGTTAAATTGGCAAAGAAACACGCCCAAAGCTACACTTTAAGCAATCTTTGTAAGTTCGTTAAAACATTTAAATATAACATATTTATTTCATTTTGTTGAAGAGGTCATTTTTTTGTTATGTAAGGTCACATCAACTACTAGGTCATTAGCGACCACTATTTGATTTAACGTTATGGTAGGAGGATGAAACGATATGATGATGATAGAAGGGTCCCGCGGAGGCGGGACTCGAATCCGCGACCCCTCAATCCAAGATAACTACGGCACTACTGCTTTAGCGATCTCGGCCACGAGACCGACTGTGAGGAGATCATAATCACAGGGACTCCTAACGGGTGAGTAAGGTGAAGGTTCCAGAATCTCCCATTGCCAACGGGGGTCGTAAGAGTTTCCACGTGGGTTCGTCCTGTATGGGGTTGATCCTTCACAGATATCTGCCAAATATGAATGCTTTAACCAGTCGTGCGACTGTGGAGTGTGGAGACGCTGCATCACTACATGTTTCATGTAGTCCCTGAAGACATTCTTGCTTACTCTCGTGTCCACTTCTATTTTGAGCCACAAACGTTCTACCTTTGTAAACATGACGTTAGAGCGCTTGCACGATTGCTACGAAGTTCAACGATTTACACACTACAAAACACTGACAGAATACTGTTCCCGTTCGCTTCACACACTCGTCTAATAGTCCTTCCTTCTGACACGAAAGATTGTAGACTCGCCGGCTTTAGGTTACAGTAATATTCTCATTACTTCTTATCCAACCTATGTATTCGGCAGATCCATGAAATTTTCTTGTCTGCTTCAATTCAATTATGCCTTATTTTACGTGGCGAGACTCAGGCCAGCTCTTTTGGCTGACCATGCAAATTTTGCTACTCTTCGTTCACCGTCCGTCAGAGAAAGGATGTATCAGTCGGGCGTCGAAATAGGCGATTTTAATTTTGCTCAGAGGCTTCTTTTAGGCTTCCTAACGTGACCTGTCAAACAACTGTGCATAAGAGGTTTCCCAGCATTGAAGAATATGTCATAAATGTAACTTCATTATAAAAAAATCCCATCTTATGTTTTTTGACACAACGTGATTATTTTTTACTTCTCTACATGCTCTAAAGGTTGTAACATTTATTCTGTGTCAACTGTTTATTACGTTACTTCAATATTTGTGCGGTTTATTTTTGTTGAAATATTTATTTTATTGCGGAGTTGTACTAAAGTATTTTATGTGTTGTTCTGGAGCAGTGTGCATACTTCGTTTTGGAAAACCATTTTTCTGCAGCAATTTGGCAGCAGCATGCAACTAGTTCTATAATAATCATCATTAGCAACCTCTGTGTTAAAGACAGCTGATTTAAGTAAAAATACTACTATATTTCATTAACATTTTGATTTTGAAAAATACATTTTGCAGTACATATGAAAGTGTGTATGGAATTGGGAAAGTGAATTTTGAAGAACATTCTCATAAAACATAGAATTAATAGAATTATAACAAGCCATACAATTATTTTCCAGTGTATCACTTCAACTTCAAAAAGCCTTCACAAAAAGTCAAAAGTCTTCACACCACTTCTAGAATCCTGTTTCCTAACAAATGTTTAACATTCCGTTCCAAGTTGCAATGGGCTATCTCTTATTTGAGATGCAATGCGTTATTTACACTCAAAAAATTTGATGGGAATATTTTTCAGTGCTTCGCAGGAAGCATAAAATAAAACTTTTCCAGCCCGGAAACTTCTTATCATACTAAACTTCATCCAAAATAATCTCGTTATACGAGATCCGAAACCATTGTCTGACCACGTACAAAGCGTCTGTAATATGTTAATATTTTACATTTTCATTTCAGGAATTGAAACGTACAGTATGTGCCGTAACATAAGTTGGAAATGAAATTGAGAAAATATCAGTTTTGTAGAATAGTCTCAGAAGTATTTTTCATTATTGTTATGAATTATCAAACTTAGTCAAAATCTACTTAGGTACCGTTTAATTATGTTTTCAACATTCTGTTTTGATATTCACGTCAAGTTTATGGAATAAACAACGACAAAAATGAGCAAACCAAATTTATACCAAATTTAAAGCAAATTTGCGAGTGTTGTACAGCTCTTAAAGTCAAAAATATTTTAGAAAATGGAATCGAGAAAACGGGTGACATTTGTAGAAGATTTTCTTAATACCTTAATTCTATAACATTTGCTCCTATAACCTGTAGAGGAAAAAAGGAAACAAATAGAACACCTGCCGGAAATATCGGTAACCTCAACGAATTCACACCTCGCCACGAATTGTATTTCCTAACGGTCCATATTTCGTTCCCTGTTTCACGTGGGCTATCTCTCATTCCACATGCAACATTTTAATTACACCAAATTGACGGGCATTTCGAGGTCCTTACGTGCGCGCCCGGCGCCAGCCACTGCAAAGGCTGACACAAAACACTCAAAGCCACCTCTAATTTCGCAGCCCATCAGCAAAATGGCCACCTAAGTCTGCAGGACTTAGGGGGTTCCCCAAATTACAAACGTTGAAACAGCCGTAAACTGCTGGCGTGGCCTCAGGGAATCTGATGAAAGCAGAGGCACGTTCGGGTGATGTGTAGCTTTATTCGGCTACGTTCACGTGCTCTGCGTCACTCTCGCTGCCGTCTGCGTCGAAGTTGGTTCGTGCACATTTCTCTTTCTCTCCCCTCGCTTCACTTGTCTCTCGCGCCTGTCAGTCACTTTGCTTCTAATTTCCCTCGTAGAGTGTGCTTTAAGTGTGACCATGTTCATCCTTGCTCGTACACTATTTCCTTTCTATGTGCCACTTAAATCATGATCAACTCACTTTCTCGCTTGTCACTCGATCCCAATTATTATGAACTTAGCTCCCCTTTTCTCTACTTAATTTTACTCCGTTTAACTTTTCCGTATACGTACGTATGTACGGAGTTATATACATAGTATTGAAAAAGTTATGTAGTGCTGAGCAAAAAATGACGAATTTTTGGCAGAAAAAAATTCGTTGCCGGGCCGTGATAACAAAAAAATGGGTTTTGTAAGTCCCTAATACCGAAAAATCAATTTAAAGTAATACGTCCGTCTGTACGTGTGCCTCTCACATTTTTAATGTGCAAATTACCAGCAATTTTTAAACATTATATTTGTGAGTATAATTGCTTCAAATGTCTTCAAATCAAGATTTTTGAAAACCCAAAATTTTTCTGTGAAAAAGAACTTCAAATTTTGCATTTTTAGTAGCGCTTAAACCTCATTTTCTTAAAAACGGCTACAAACTTTTACAAGAAAATTGCCATTTAGAACGAGGTTTTTGTGTTCTGTTATGTTTACCAAATGAAAAGATACACGCTTACTTAATTTTTGTTTATTCTCTCCATATCTCATTTACATACACGAAAGTACGTGGGATTTGCTATCTTCGGGCAGTTATACACTTCTTCGGCCGGTTCTTACTAGTGCGTTGCTAGGCACTAGTGCTGTCCCTCACCCTTCCCGACGTGGCTCCGCGGCGTGCTCCTCCGATACGCCATCTCGCCGTGCGTCACACTGCACGGCGCCTCAGCCTGGCAGTGGCGACATGTCCCGCACGACTCCCGGTGCGGCTTCACCGCGTGCGTCCCTGGCACGCTATCCTGCCGTGCTTCCAGCACGGCCCCTGGGCTACCTGTCGTGACTCCGATGTGTGCTGCTTCGGCATGCGTTTTCTCCCTAGGCGGCGGCTCCCGCCTCGTTCCCCGTCAGTGTCGTGGACTGACTGGCGGACTGGCTGCGACTCCTGGCTCTCATCTGCAACTGCTTCCGGGGAGCGCTGCGCCCCGCTTATCAAGCGCCGCTGCGAAGGGGAGGGCGTTGTTAGCCCCTCCCAGGCGGCGAGGGGAAACGCTCCCGGTTCGCCGGACCCACTCAGCGGAACCTCTGCCCGCCGTCGCGTCGCCAGCAGAGCTGCCGCTGGCGCTGACTACGGCGACCGCTCGAACCACGGGCGCGGCGCGTTGTGTTGCACCCGCAGACGGTAGCGTCCCGTCACGGCTTATTGTGGTGCCGTATCCACGGACACCACATGTTCTTTAATATTCTAAAATTAATATTTCCGTTCTACCATAAGGAAACCGAAAAATTAATAAAATGTCAAAAAATGTTCCTTGGGCAGCGATTGATGGCAGCTGGCAAGAGTATGTGGCACTTCCGAATAGCTAGCTCAGAACCAAGGAAATAGGAAACTAATACGGGAAAGTCTGTGCCATTCTGTAACACCACTAGTTCTTTTTACCCTCGTTTGTAAGGCACTTCTCTATTAGCAATTATTTTTCTCTCTTACTCTCATGCCACATTATACTGTTGAATTTCTTTACATCACAGCGTCACTCTCACCCTTATTGGGCTCTCTCCTTTTTCTTCCTTGTTTGCTCTGTACGCCATTCAACTCGATCCTTTGCTCATGGCATTCGTGATACCTTGCTCATTCGTAACTTTCCTTTTCATTCTACCATTTTTCCGTTCCTTGCTCACTGCAAAGACTTCACAAACATTCGCTTAGTTATAATTCGCACGTTCATTTATTTTTCTGTACTAGCTTCCAACGGATGTTTCGGACATGTGTATCTATGATCTGTTCGGTTCACGTGCACTTCATAGCCCTGGACGTCGAAGTAAGAGAATAAGTGACAATTCAGGGGTGCTTGACACTAGCCGATACAAAGTGAGTCAACCTAAAACGAGAAAGGTGTTTTGCATTAAAAAAATGACATTTTTAGTGCGCACAAATTAATGAAATTATAAAAAAGGAACATTTTTAGTAAGCATCAAATCTGTGCAGCTAAAAGGGGATGTCAGCTTCTGAAATAAACAACTCTAAAATACTTTTTTTTAAATCGAGTAAAATCTGTGGGTGAACAGCTGCGTCTTCAAATAATTCAAGTATAGCTTCTTGTGTTTTGTAGTTTAAGGTAATTAAAATGATTTTGTGGAGATGTAATTTCGCGTGTTGTGAAAAGCACAATGCTTGTTACTTTACTTTTAATGATGCACATAGACGTGCTCACAGAGAGCTCCAAAGAAGTCGTGACTTCCCTGAAAATTTCAAAAGGGGTCCCTGTTTCCTTACATAAAATATTTCCTTAAAAGATATCAATTCCTGATTTTTCCCCTTTTTATGCTCACAATTTGGGTGAATTGATGCATGTTTGTAGAAGAGACTCTCCAAACCACCTGGCGATCCTTTATATGGTTCAACATAAAATCAATTGGATTTAATAATTGTTTCATTGAATTTATAATTTTCTTCTCGTTCAGATAGTTCTATTTAATTTCTAGTAAATTATATCGTAATAAAGTTTAATGCAAAGGGAGCCGCAGAGTAGGAATTTATGCCGATAGACAAAAACCGGACATCAGTGATGTATTTAGGAGAACAGGGGGGCCCCGGGTGACGTCATTTTAGGGATGCCACCAATTAGAAAATGTTATAGTTGGAATTACATAATTTTAATGATATAGTTTTTTAATGGATTATAAATAAATGTCATTTGCAAACATTTGTATTTTTATCAAATAATATATAAACTATTCAGTATTACATATGCTTATATTTAATTTATAGGGCGGGGGGAATACCATTAGTTTTGCTCTGGGTGTCACCAACTGAAGCTGCGTCACTGCTGGAGATTGAATTGCCCCGCCTCTCTGGTTCTAGGTTGCGAATGATGCAAAAAACGATAAATAAACTTGACTAATTAAAAATCTTAATCCTGAAGCATTCGAATAGCGTAGCAGTGCCAACTAGAGCATCTCCTTCAAGCGATGCTGTTTCCCTTCCCTTCTTTTCAACATTTGTCGCCGGTGGATTTGAGAACTCCGACGTTTCGTTTATAGAAAGATGGCGCCCGACAATGCTGCCCGAGACGTATAATAAAGTAATATCTCGGACCGGCGCAACGGTGGGAGGGGCAGATGCAGCCCCGGAAGAGATTTCCTTTCACAAAAGACGCGCTTCGGCTGCAATCGATCGTCGGTTATCGGCCTTATTGCGGCACGGGGCGTAGGTGGGGGTGGCGTGGGCGGGGCTGGAGCACCGCGGGAGGGGGCGGGGCTGGGGCAGGATTAGGGGGAGCTGGAGCTGTGGCAAGGGCGGGGCTGGGGTGGGGATGGTGTGGTACTGGGGCGGGGATGGGGCTGGCTTGAGGCGGGGCTGAGGCGGAACTGGGGCGGGGCTGGGGCAATGCTGGGGCGGGCCTGGGACGCGGCTGGGGCGGGGTTGGGGCGGAGTTGGGGCGGGCTTGGGACGGGGCTGGGGCAGGGCGGGGTGAGGGCATGGCGTGGGCGAGAGCGAGGGAAAGACAGGAGCGGAGCATGGGCGGGCCAGGAGGGTGGCCTGGGCGGGATTGAGGGAGAGGGGACGTGGCTTCGGCGCTGACATACGACGCGGCAGGAAATTTGTTTCGCGAGTTTCCGTCGGATAGCTCATCCCTCCAGATGCCACTTGGCTGAAAGTGGCAATACGGCCTCATCTGGGGCCGTTTAAATAGTTTTATTTTCTGTATACATATTTGTATACGGAATAATATACGTAGTATAGGGAAAGTTGTGTAATGCTGCAGAAAAAAATGGCGAATTTTCGAAAACAATACGAAAAAATTCGTCGCCGCGCCGTAATACCTAAAACATTGATAAATTCACTTGCTAAATGAAGAAAAACAATCCCCTAACCCATGATGTAGCCAGAATCTCTCTTTTGTGGGTCCTTGATACAGAAAAAACGATTGAAAGCAAAACATCCGTCCGTCCGTCCGTCTGTTCGTCTGTCTGTCCGGTGTATGTGGACAACACTAGCGCCTAAACTATGCGTACGATTTTGTGCAAATTGAAGAAACTCCTGTCTATCTGGCGTGAGTCGAAGCTCTGCGATTTTCAAAAACATTGATACATTTTTGGGGGTACTTTACATGAAGACCCCCGGACATTTTCGAAATTTTCTCAAAAACAGCTACAATTTTTTTCTTTCAATTTCTTGTAAGAATAGAATAAAATACACTTATTAAGGTGGCATAGGTCCCAATTTCACGGTTAACTCTGAATTTTTGAAAATTGAATAAGTTTGATATTTTTTCGGCGTCTTCCTACAACTACAAAATTGAAGATAGATATTTTTCCTTCAAATAAAATTTGTTCTCCATAGTGAGTTCTTTCATTGTCATGTACATTGTTTTTAAATTTTAGTTTTGGTAAGGATAGTGCCTAATGTACTTTATGAGATGACATAAACGCCATATTGTTATATACTTTCATTTTTTCAGAAATTCCAAAAATGAATTTGTTTGACTTGTCTCTCTTGTCGTTAATATTTACATTAGCGGCAATTTGTTTACATTATTATATTTATGAGCACAAGTACTTTAAATATTGTCAAGTAAAGTTTCTCTAAAACTCAACCGTCTTCTGTGAAAACTAGCTCGAAATTCCGCATTTCCTGAAACACTCAAACGCAATTTTCTCAAAAATGGCTCCAAATTTTTTCTTCAAACTTTTCAAACTTATTGTAAATTGCTCTCTTTAATATGACGTTAAGTTCAATTTGTTTTTTTTGTTATTTCAAAAATTACACACATCTAGTTTTTTTGAAAGATCTCTCACATTGTTAAAACCCACATTCCTTAGCAATTTGTAACCACCATTGTATTTGTGAGTTAATGTGCTTCAAATAACTTCTAATGAAGTTTTTCCAAAACTCAAAAGATTCTTGTGAAAAAGAGCTTTAATTTTCGCATTTACAGTAGCACTTAAACGTTGTTTTCTTAAAAACGGCTCCAAATTTTTCAAAGAAATTACCATTTAGGCCAAGGTTTCACTATTTTTTAATATTCTTAAAATAGTATTTTTGTTCAACTATTGAGAAAACGAAAAGTTAACAAAATGTCAAAAATATACTTTGGGCGGCGATAGATAGTAAGAGGCAAGAGTATGTGTCAGAGCAGCTGGCAAGAGTATGTGTCAAGTCCGAATAGCTAGCCGAGACTAAAGGAAATAGAAAACTAGTACGGGAAAGTCTGTGCCATTCTGTAGCATCTCTAGTTTAAATGAATTCCTCGCTCATTTTTACAAGATTTACAGAGAGTTTGATGTTTGCTGAATCACAATTATTTTAGATTATGACCCACATTGTAGCAAATTATTGCACTGAAGTTATTATATTTTTTTCTAGGCGAACTGTTTCTTGAATTGTATTACTATTTAACAGCTTTATTATATTAATATATACATAGATGAGGAAACTTCAAAGATGAAGTTAACATTTTATTTTCAGTAGTTTCACGGACATCGGGACTTTTCTTTGACGAAACGTAACCAAATACGTAAATGCTGATCTCAAGTTTCCTCTTACGTAACACTATTATTGAACTTTTTCGAAATCAGGATCCTTTAATATGCGTTTTTCCATTGAAAAATTGCACTTTTTGCCGCAGCATTGCTATCCTTTCTCTTTACTACGTACATGCGAGAAGGTAAAAATCAGTTCAACAAAGGATTGATCGATGAATATGTAGAGAAGAAAATTAGGGATATGTTTGTGATTGTGCTGCTGTTGCACTCCTTGCTAAGTTAGCATGACTAAAGCCTGAAAATGAATAAAAACACGATGAAAAGTTTTAAGTTGCGTGACGTTTAGAAACTTAGAAGAAAAATTGTTGAAAATGCTTGAATGAGAGGCGTGCTATACGTAAAGATTTGTTGAAAGGCATCTGGATCAGGTAAACATTAAACGTTAAAGACAACTTGACGCGAATTGCTAATTAGCAGCAATTTTTAAAAATATTAATAATTATAGAAATTAAGTGAGGAAGTGCAATACATAAGCAATACATCGATCTTTTCGAGACAAAAACGACATACAAACCATCATGTAGGAGAAATTTTTTTTTCTAGAAGGTATTGAAAGTTTTCGTTTTTACATTGATTAACCATTGACGCTATTGAACAGATTTTGCCACCCTGGGCGTTTTGTATCACCGAAACAACAAACCATTAAGGTGAGACTTTTCTTTTGACATTGTAAAGGATATCAGGAGTTACAGCATCATTACTCGTTTACTGATTCTTTAGCGGCCATTCTTTACTGTTCGAAAGTCTACACATGTGAATCTCTGTTAATTTGCAAAATGTTATCTGCGTTCACGTCAAAAAGAATAGTCAATATATTGCTCACATATGCTGACGTGTATACTCTCCTGAATCGACTTTGAATTACCGTAACGTACTATAGAACAGAAATTGTTTACTTATTACATACCGCATAAATACATACATGCATACTTAATTGTCTTACATACCTCTTTTCATTGCCTTATTTTTTCCTTATTGTTAGATTCATCTTCGTCCCGCATACCAGAATAACTAATAAATAACTCCTAAACGAAGCGTTATAGAACCTTAAAAACTAAAATTTTGAGGCAAAGTCGGGTTAATTAAACCATTTTAACTGAAGAACGACTGGACCAATTTTAATTATCTCCGATTTGTTGGATTCATCTCCTCCCCCCCCCGAATAGAAAAATAACTATGAGTATTAAAATATTGGAAAATTTCACGAAAAATAATTATCCAGAGAATTAATCTAATATATAAAAATCAATGTTTGTTGGTTCGTGCTTATTGCGCTGCCGTACCATGCATTTAATTGCGATAAAAATGTGTCAATTAATTGCTAGCTCTTGCGGGAAGAACATAGGCATAGTACTATTATTGTAACCACTAGATGGCGCCACAGCACAAGATGGCACTTCAGTTAAGTGCAATTTTCAATTTACGTGAGCTTCATTGTTGCTGGGCGTTGCCGTGTTCCGTGGGGCGAGGTCGAGGAGAACAGGAGGAACAGACGGCGCAAGTTGATGAGAGGCAAGGAGAAAAAGAGACAGAGAGAAAAGGGAGAGGGGGGATGAGAAAGGGAAAGAGAGAGGGAAAATAGAGAGGGGTAAATAGAGAGAGGGGGCATAAAGAAAGGGGAAAATAAAGAAAGGGGGAAATAGAGAGAGGGAGAAAATAGAGGGGGACAATAGAGAGAGGGAAAATAAAGCGAAGGAAAATATATAGAGGGAAAATAGAGAGCGGGAAATGGAGAGGAAAAATAGAAGGGGAAAGAGGGAAACTAGAGGGGGAGGGAAAATACGAAGGGAGGGAAAATAGAGAGGGAGGAAAAATATAGAAAGAGAAGGAAAAATAGAAGTAGAATTGAGTGAGAGGGAAAACAGAGAGAGGGGGAAAATAGGGAGAGGGAAAACAGAGAACGGGGAAAGAGAGAGAGAAAAAGAGAGTCGAAGAGTGGGAGAAAAGAGACACAGAAGGGAAGAAAAGACATAGATGGGAGAAGAGGTACAGAGGGGGAAAAGAGGCACAGAGAGGGAAAAGAGACACAGAGGGGTAAAAGAGACACAGAGGGGTAAAAGAGACACAGAGGGGGAAAGGGACACAGTGGGGGAAGAGAGACACAGAGGGGGAAAGAGACACTGAGTGGGAAAGTGACACAAAGGGGGAAAAGAGATACAGAAGGGGAAAAGAGACACAGAGGGGGGAAAGAGGGATGGAAAAAGAGAGACAGAGAGTGGCAAAATGAGAGAAGGGGAAAAGACAGAGGAGAAAGAGAGACGGGGAAAAAGGCAGGGGGAAAAAGAGATAGGAGAAAAAAGAGAGGGGAAAAGAGAGGGAGAAAGAGAGGGGAGGAGAGGAATACGCATGGTAAGGGGACTCTCGCTTGGTACACTCCAACCTTTTCCTATCCATTTGCTTATCCTTTCCATTAAGAAGGAAAGTTGTTAATGAAACGTGTTTATTTGTTTACAAAATGTGTAAATGTAACTTGTAATGTACCTTTGTACTTAATTCTAATGTGTTTATAGAATATAAAACAAAAATAACAATTCAATTGATGTTGGAAACAAATTTTCAATAAAGGTTTATTCAGCATTATAGAGAGTTGTTCTTGGAACAATTCATACATCTTTAACGTTTGAAGGTTGTTTTCAATTTTCAATCTTCCTTGAGAGTTAGCTTTTCGTTTTCTTTGATAGTCACAAAAATATTAGAAAAGGTTTTTACTCTTGAGAAAGCCTAGTAAAGTAGTGCGAAAATACCGAATCGGGCTAGTACTACCCTACCCTTTGCTGTATTATTTAACTTTCCTTGATTTTTGTTATGAGGAACGGAGGGGGCTTTGGAGAGTCAGAGTGCCAGCTTGCTAGGGTGTGAAAATTGAAAAATTATTTGTGTATTAAAAAGTATTGGATTATTTTCTGCGTTGTTACGTATCTCAAAAAAAGGAATTCCGGTCCAAAAAATAATCAAACCAATATTTTCACCTTTGAGTACTAAGTACCATTTGTTGCCATTAAAAACAATTGATTCGGCTTGGACTTATCTTCGGTACATGGGAATGTTGCTCAAACGGTGTTTCCATTATTTTGACCGACACGCTGAGTTTAATATTAAACGATGTATTATTTACAATATGTGATTGCAGCTGGGCGTTGATGTACATACTTGCAGATACTGCCAATATTTAAATCGTGCGTTTGAACTGCGATCGTTGGTAGTTTTCGAGTGGCTTGCGCTGTTCTTTCCATAATTTTAAATATATTCAGATATTGTAGGCTAGCGCGTTTAGATTTTTTTCATTTATTTCGATTTCATTTATTTTACTTTAGGTAATTTAAAAAGTTTGTTCTTTGTGTTGTGCCATAGCACACGTTTCCCCCCACTACTTCCGCGTACCCGTGCGAGAACTCTCGCATGTTAAACCCCACACTCATCCCTATCCTTCTATTTCCATTCTAAGAGGAAAAGTTTTTAACGAAACGTATTTATTTGTTTAAAAATTTATAAAGATAACTTGCAATGTGCTAACACAATATTGAATAAAAATAAAAAGCAATGCAATTGATGTTTAAAAGAAATTTTCAATATAAAGATTTATTGAGTCTCATGGAGAGTTTTCTTGGAACAATTCACAACACTTCCTTAAAGAAAACGTTTGAAGTAATTATTAAATAGTCTTTGACAGTTAGCTTTTAGCTTTTTGTGATAGTCACAAAAAGTATTGGCTTTTTACTTTTGAGAAGGTTATGTGTCTGACTCCGCTGACTTGAAAAATTCATCGAATCACTACTGATAACGAAAATACTGGTACAAGTAAAACACAAACACAGTCTTCATTCTTCACTATAATCACACTGTTCACGGTGCACTGTACACACACATGCCTCCACAATTACGTATACAGCAGTTATAGACCACTGTAAAACGTTAATTGAATGGTTTCATTGTACGCATAAGAAACAATCTTCAAGCAGCTATAATAGTACTAGTTGTTGCTGGAAAGCAAATCTTGAATTGATGATTATGCACATAAACCTCGTCAGTTTGCACAAACCACGATGCATACTTCTCTAGTGTATACTGAAAGCGTAAATATAAGATAGAGGATAAATATAAGGGGTAAATATAAGATAAGTGTCTTCTACGCGTGTCGCAAAAAATGGCTACCAGCAGCAAGGGCTGAAATATTGAGGTGGCCTTGATAGTATTGAAGCGTTGAACCGAAAATTTAATTGAATGACGAGGAATGTAGATTATGGTGTGAAAAGTGTTTCTTTGAGGCCTTATGCCTCAAAATTTGTGTGTTTGAGGCCTTAGAACGCTTTCTTTGGGAGTTATTTGACGAAAACTTTGGAACGTGTTGCGGGTTGCATTTGACTTGAATGTTTAGATGCGTTATTTGAAACAAATCCTTCATATTTTTAAAATCAAAGTGCAATTCGTCACGTCTCCGTGAAATTCTCTTTCCTTAGAGACCTCATTTATAAAGATTGGTTGCGTGTGAGAGTCGCAGCGGAAAGGTATACTACTGAAATAATACAGGAAGGCAATATATTGCGACGGAATACGTCGTCTCTGTGCGACGCGCCGGCATCAATCAACCTATGTAGGGTCAGGGCGTTTATACCCCACGAGAAGTCTTTCTGGCGTGGGTGTCACCGGTACCGTGCAGCGAGCGCTTCTGTCGCCGCTCCGTCACCAGGCCCTGCCGGTTGTTTATTAATTATCTAAGGTATTCTCCCTCGAGGAAATCCTACTTGGTTAGTGATAGGGGGAATCACACGATTCACAAGTGATTTGAAAATTCATTCATTAACCAAAATAAATCATACATCATTTACCAAATTACAGCGGGCAAACCACTGCTTTGCCTCGTTCTGGCGTTACACAATACATGCAAATACTTCCTAGGAAACAAGTTTGTATCCGTTCTACTTCCTAGAAATGACTTTAGTGATTCGCGTTCAATATCCTGACGCGATTATCACTCTTATCAATGCACGAATTAATTACGTAAATCTTGCGTCCAGCTGGAGCTACCTGAATAATACATTAGAACATTCAGCGCTCTAACCTCACGTTTACCCTTTTTAAACATTTAGATTTCGCACTGTTTCCTTTAACATTAATTGTTACTCTGCTTTGTGGTCGGCTAGCAGCGCCTTCCACATTAAATTGAATTTACAAAAACCACTTTGAAACAAAAGATATCTGCAAACTAGGATTGTTCATAATAGTCTCTCCTGAGTTTAACAGAATGTTCTACCTTTTCATCAATTTATTGAATTTCACGGGTACTCACGCTCGTTCTCCACAGGGCGGTGTAATACCTCTAGTGACCTTCCCTCTTGCGCTCCGGCGGGCGTCGGCTCGCAGACTAGCAGTCGGGGCTGGGCGGGGTTGATGACCTCTCCGATTTCACGGCCGAGCGAAGGGCTGGGCTCCGCGCGTTCGCAGGGTAGCAGCGGCGCCGGCGGCGACCTCGCGATGCGAACGTCGAGTTTCTCCGCAGCGTCTCTCCTCCTCGCAGGTTTCCCGTGTTTATCGGACCAGCTTCTCGGATGCGAATCAGGTCTTTTTTTCACACACGTGCAGATTGTTTGTGAATTCCAGGAATTTGGATGTCGTTATTCTTTGGAGCTGATATTCATTTTGGAGGTTTTCCGGTGGCGGGCGACTCGTTCTCGGCAGTCTGGTCGACAAAGAGGAAGTGGCGTGGGGCGTCTGCTTCCACGCTTTCGATGCCTCGGGGACTATATAAATTCCCTGTCGGGCACACTTCCCTGTCGGGCTCACTGAAGAATCTCAGACTCTTGAAATTCTACTCGCGTAACTTCACTTCCGCGCACTTTCGAAAGTCTTGCTCCGTTGGAAATTTTTACAAGAATGTTTCTCCCCGCAGATTTTGAGGATGCCCTTTCCCCCCCTGGCGTGACCTGCACCGGCCAATGGCTAGTTTGGGGCTTATCTGCTCTCACATCATTAGCAAACGTCGTTCTGGTCGCGGGTTTTGAAATCAACCGTCGCCTGCGTCACTCTCTGACGTTGACGGCGCGCGGTTTTCAAAATCGCGTTGGTCCTCATTGCGTGCCGTCACAGCATGAATTCCTCATTGGGACGACCGGACTTCGTCCGGTTCGTCTCAATATATATATATATATACATATATACATTTACATTTATTATACATAAAGTATATACAAATGTATATACCAGTATATACATTTGTATTTAAAGGTAATTTTTCACCAACGCCGGTTCCACCCACCCATAGATTGCGTGTGTTTATGTATGTGTGTTTTATTCTGAAATTATTACTTTCATGTCTATTACAACTTACTGCTATATATGGCTGACAGAACATCCCTTAGTCTACAAGCAAGTCACTATACACACGACATACGTTCTCGTTTACGAAATACGCACTGTGTTTGGTAGCATAGACGCTAAAAATGGGCTTGGCACGTTGGTGCCGTCTTTCACGAACGCAGCGACAGTAAACACAACTATGGGGCGAGCGCGTCCACCACCGCCGTGTATCAGGCGCTGAAGTCTCGTGTTCTAATATTTATCGCGGCGCTTTCCATTTCCTATTGAAGACGCTCGAGTTCCTTCTCTCAGTCGGCCGGTGAGCTTTCTGCGACTCTTTCAGCGTTTGATTTAGTCGTTTTGTTTCATATTTCATCGATTCCGTTTGAGCTTTCGGTCCAGGTGGATCTTCTTAATGGAGGTCTTCTGTAATACGTATAATTCCTTTATCTCGCGAAGAAATACCTCCGATGAAAAGGAGTGGGACGAAATGTCTTAAAGGTGAGAATTCTTAGAAGAAAGTTGCTGGGAATTCAGTGACTTGCGATTCTGTACACTTGCGTAAAAGTCAGAACTTTCTGTATAAACTTTTTCGATTAGTATCAGTTACTATTTTCCATGTTTCCTTTGAGCAGAATCTTGGTAATCATTTATCGTAAGAGGTTTACCGTAACTACAATGAAATGATCTTACACTAATTTTGATAATGCACATTTGAAATACGTAAAATTATACATTTGTATTTACTTGTAATTTTTCACCAACGCCGGTTCCACCCACAGAGTTGCTTATCGACTGATTGGGACTTTGCAGATCCCCGTAAAGTTCGAAGTATTTACTCCATATGTTGAACATCGATGAGTTTGTAGCGCCTGCCATAATGGAATTCGTAGACTGACTGCTCTGACGAGTAGTTTCCAATGTTGCCCTGGTCACTTCTAGGCGAATGCCTAAAGTCTGGCCCAGAACAACACTATATATAACTAGAGGTGTATCACGTTCGATCTTCCATTTCATTTCTATTCTCTTCCCATCATCATCATCATCATCATCATAATCCCCTCATCCCCTGCTTCATGTGGACCAGAGCGCAGAGGAGGGGATTTAGCCGTTCTAACCCACACCGTCATAACTCTAATACGCCGGAAGGGAGATGTCTTCTGAGCCAGCAATTGGGTGAGACTAACGACAGGGAAAAGAAAGACATTAATTGATAATGTTTCAAAAACTAATAAATTCTGTTATTATATGAGAGTATTTTAATTAGCTATAAAACAGTAATTGTCATTCATTTTTTCAAGAGCCATAATTACTATAAAAAATAAATCAGAAGAGAAGTGCGTACGTTTCAGACCACATTTATTTGCCATAAAAAAATTCTTAGTTACTTAAGAAAATTTTATTTTGTCCTCTGAGAGGAATATTGGGATGACATTATACAAAATTCTTACAGAAACGCCAAATATAATCAATTCAGGAAAGCCTACTCCTTGTTGTATCTTGCAAATACAATTTCCATGTCTCTCTGACCCAAACTCACTGATTCTACCAAACCGAATTGCGAGCTGAGAAAGGTATCGAAATGTACCCGCGGATGGCGATTCAATATCACAGTTGATACGATTCTGGTTTTAATTTGTATTGCTTATGGGGACGTCGTATCCAAAACATATTTTTGGAAGCATATTCTTAAACCGTAATTAATATAGAAAAGAAACAGTTCTCTGGACAGCTGTGCGCGGTACCGACATCGTCCGCTCTGCTCCCGTGTGCGTTGTTACAAGTACAGAATATGTGCATTCTTAAGCTCTAAGAAACTTCATGATTATATTACAGATAAATACGAGTCTCTCACTAATAGTGATATTCAAGTAAGTGTTAGACCATTACTTAGTAAACATATCATAGTTATAATTTAAATTGTTTGCCCTGTTCTCCCTAATGAACACGTCAAAAAAGCTCTTAACCAACTTCATGTTCAATCATCATCCAATATTACTTTTATATGATCTGGTATGACTGATCCTAATTTGTCTCACGTTTTCAGTTTTAGAAGGTATTTATTTTCCTAATGAAATTCGCAAATCGCCTCCATCTATGTAATTCAATATCAAGACACATCTTATAGATTATATTTCTCTGCTGATAACATCACTTGCTTTAAATGTAAATCTGAAGGCCGTATTGCTAGTCAATGTCCAAACAAAGAGGACAATTCTACCCTAATTATAAATAATGGTTCAGAAGGAAATAATAGCACCTCGAAAGAAAATTGTTCCTTGGATCATTCAATTTTACGAAATGAAGGCCATATTGGTAGTAAATGTCCAAATAATAACATTAGCCTCGCACCAGTTATAAATAGAGCAACAGATAAATAATAATAATAATAATAATAATAATAATAATAATAATAATAATAATAATAAACTGCCAAAGCTAATAGAGTGATAGAAACAGTGAATTCTATCTTAAATGAGGTGGTGGAGACCACAGGCAGAGATCTAGATATTACTGAAATCAATCACATCATATATGCAACTGGATATCTAGTATCTCAGATAATTTTGGGGCCAGCCAAGAACACCGACGGCCGACAGCAAAACAGAGTAAACAGCTCTGTACCCCCATGGATGAACAGAATTAGTAAACGGATAGCCGACACCCGGCGCGAAATATCACTCTTAGCTGAGGCATCTTCTAAATCAATGCACACCTCTAAAGTTCAACGAAAAATATTCAATGTTGAACAAAAATACCAAATTGAAAATGACACCAGCAGGCTAATGGTAGTTGAAAAGCTAAAAGAGAAAATTCAAGCATGGGCTCAACGAATAAGAAGGTACAAACGTAGAATAGATTTCCGTGTACAGAACCGGCTTGTTTGAAACAGACGCGAAGAGATTCTATCGCAATCTGACTCAAAAACCGAATGGCAAAGCTGTCACTCCATCAAAAGAAGACATCGAAGCGTTTTGGGCAGGAATCTGGGAGGAGAGCAGATCCTACAACAAAGACGCATCTTGGCTTCAATCTGAAGTTGATGCTGCCGATGAACTTGTAGAAACAGTGGAAGATGTTCACCAATTCTCGGAAGAGGACCTCTTCCAAGCAATTAAGAACATGGGAAACTGGAAGTCCCCCGGATTGATAAGATCCAGATTTATTGGATTAAGAAATTAACAGCACTACATTCTCATCTAGCAAAGGCTGTTAATAAAATTTTTGAAAACCCAAAGGAAATCCCGGAATGGCTCACACGCGGCATCACGTATTTGCTACCCAAAGCGGGAGACAGCTCTTTGGCGAAGAACTACAGGCCAATTACTTGTCTGCCAGTACTGTACAAAGTTATAACTTCAGCCATAGCTGACAAAATGTACAGACATCTAGATAAGAATCATCTAATGCCAGCTGAACAAAAAGGATGTCGTAAAGGCTCTTATGGCTGTAAGGAAATCTTGCTACTGAATAAAGTCATTTTGAATGATGTAAAGAAACGCAAACGTAATTTGAGCATGGCTTGGATTGACTACCAAAAGGCCTTTGATAGTGTACCACACGATTGGATTTTGAAGACCCTGGAGATCTATCGATTTCATCCTAGACTTATTGAATTTTGCAAGGCTAGTATGAAGTCCTGGAGTACCAGGTTACTAATACACAGCGGAAAGGAAGCAGTAGAAACCAGAAGTATTCAGATTAACAGGGGTATTTTTCAAGGAGATTCACTATCCCCTCTGCTGTTTTGCATTAGTTTGATCCCACTATCGAGACAGTTGTCGCAAGCTGACTTTGGTTTTAAGCTCCATGGTGATGAAAGGCCAGTATCACATTTGTTTTACATGGATGATCTGAAAGTGTTTGCTAAGAATGAAGCGATTCTCTCCCAAATGCTGTCTGTCGTGAATGACTTTAGCAATGACATCTGCATGAAGTTTGGTCTTGACAAGTGTGCAAAAATCAATTTAAAAAGAGGGAAACTCACAACGTCTGAGAACATTGAAATTGATACGCACACTGTGATTCAAGATCTTGAGCCAGGTAAAACTTACAAATATCTGGGCATTGAAGAATGTGAAACCATCTCGAATGACAGAATGAAAGAGAGAATTCGTAGGGAGTATTATAGGAGAGTGAGACTGGTCCTGCAGTCCGCTCTGAATTCCAGGAATAAAATTTCTGCAATAGGTAGTTTGGCGGTACCTGTAGCCGAATACAGTTTTGGACTAGTGGACTGGACTGAGCAGGAAATTCGCACCATGGATCGAAAAACCAGAAAACTGCTAACAATGCATCATGTTGCCCACCCTCGAGCTGATATACATAGACTTTATGTGTCACGTAAGGAAGGAGGAAGAGGCCTCAGACAAATTGAGGCCTCCTGGCACAACGCAATAGTCGGGATGGGAAAGTATGTAGTTAGCCATCAAGGTGACCCTCTAATGATGCAGGTCATGAAATCTGACCGAAGAATGGGAAACAGAGGCATTGTTAGTGTAGCTAGAAGCATTGCGAAGAAAACTAGGCAAGACATGTCGAATAACACAGACACTGAACTTCTGATGCTGCTAAACATGAAGTGTGAAACACAAAAAATGTTAAAGAAATCGTGGAGAGACAAACCACTCCACGGACAATACCTAAAAAGAATGGACAAGGTGCAGATCAATAAAGATCAATCATTTATGTGGCTTAAAAGGGGAAGAATGAAGCCAGAATCGGAAGCACTTGTAATAGCTGCCCAAGATCAGGCCTTGAGAACACGACATTATGATAAAGCGGTTCTCAAAATTTCCCAAGATGATAAATGCCGCATTTGCCTGGAGCAAGTAGAAACCATTGATCATATTGTCTCAGCTTGTCCAATCCTAGCAAAGACCGAATACCTGAAAAGACATGACAGGGTATGTAGCTACCTCCACTGGCAGATCTGTACCGCCCTCGAAGTTCCAAACACATGCCCCAAGTGGTACGAACACTCACCAAAACCGGTGACGTCTGTTGGATTGTGTACGATATTGTACGACCAACAAATTCAAACAGATCGCACGATAGCGGCAAACAAACCGGATATAGTTATCCGGGATTTGGCGAAAAAATCGTGTTTACTTATCGATGTTGCTGTACCTTGCGATCAAAACGTCGTTACCAAGGAGGCAGAGAAACGTCTTAAATACAAGAGTTTGGAAATCGAGATCAGCCGAATGTGGGGCGTAAAAGCAGAGGTCGTCCCGATAGTTATCGTAGCTCTGGGATTTGTTCCGCAAAATTTGAGTAAGAACTTGTCTAAACTCCCAGGTTTTTCAAAAGACTGGGAAGTGCAAGAAATTGCTTTATTTGGAACAGCCCACATTTTGCGTAAAGTATTGTAGAGGCTCTGATAGTCACCGGATCTGCTCCTTAGGTAGCTGGTTGCAACCTGGAGTAGATTTTATATTCAGCCGACTCATAACATCTTTAGTCGTGATGTAATGGAATAATAATAATAATAATAATAACAACATTTTAATAGAGATTCATCCTCCAGAACAACCATGTGACAATTCATTAGACTCAGTTGCTATGGATTATTCAAACTTTTCTCCTATCAACAAAAGAAACCTCCCATCTGCATCATCCTACACCTATGAGAATGTTGCAAACAATAATGCAAAATGTAAAGACCGTTCCTATAAACCTTCAAAGAAAAAGAGAGCTAAAAATGTCAATGAAAAACCTGCTTCTCAAGGATCTTTAACCAACAAGTCAATAAAAGATATTTTGCTCCCAACCAAAACTTTTATAGATCCCAACCAAGACAAACTTCCTCTCTCATACAGTCAATTCAAATCATTCTTTGAAAACTCTTCTGGGGTGCCTGACACCATTCCTATTGTGAAAGATCATTCAACTGATTTTAATGCAATTATTAGAATGCTGAAAAAACATAAATTATTAAATGAAAGATCCATAAAGGGTAACTTTACAAGAGTTATTAAAAAATGAGAAAAACATCTTCCCAACACAGAGACCTCAGACTCAGAATGCAGCGTAGAGAGTACCTAAAACATTGTTTGTTCTTATAAATATCTCACCCCCTTGAACCAAATATTAATGAACAACGGTTGAAAGCACACTACAAAGGAATATCAATGGATTTAGGCCTCAAAGATATTCAATGGATTTAGGTCGCTATTAATTCTAATTAACAAATACAATCCACATGTAATATGCTTACAAGAAACTAATAATCCGGAAAGTGTGGTACCACAAATAAAAAAACTATTCTGTATACCTAAGAAATAGAAATAATTCAAAATATCCAGTGGTGGCATAGCTATATATATATATATATATATATATATAAATCCCCTCTTCAAGTGAATGGAATTCAACTAAACACCGGTATGACTACATTCTGTACATTCAGTACAGCAGTCAAAATTAATCTGGATAGAAAATATGCCAGTATCAGTAATATCGATCTTTCAAATAGTTATAACTTTACGGAAAATGAATTATTAAAAATCATTGATCAGTTACTCAAACCCGTAATTATGGTAGGCTATTTTAATAGTCACAGCCTAATGTGGGGATCTTATAAAGATGGCAGTAGAGGAAAGATAATTAGAAAAAATTAGAAGATCCAAATATATTGATTCTTAACAAAAACCAATACACACACCTTAACAATACACATAAATGGTTCAGTGCTATTAATCTAAGAATATGTTCATCTTCTATTGCTTCTAAATGTAACTGGAGTACTACAGAGAACCTACATGAAAGTGACTATTTTCCCATTCTCTTAACTAACCACAATAATATCTTAGTGACTGCCTGTATTAATTATCCTCCAAGATGGAAATCCCAAGATGCTAACTTCGACAGATACGAGGAAATATTATCAATAAATATAAATAAAATTAGCATATTATACGAAAATGTTGCAATCTCTCTCAATGAAAAACTGAGAAACTGACTGATCTCATCTTCAAACAGCTGATGAAACAATTCCAAAAACTTCAGGCAAACCCATTAGGAAACAAGTCCTTTCGTGGAATGAAAACTGCAAAAATGCTCATAAATTGAACAAACACTCCTTCAACAAATACAAGAGGCATCCAACCATAGAGTATCATATTGAATATAAAAGAACTCTGGCAAAGGCAAGTAGAATATACAAAGAAAATAAAAAGCAGTTCTGGATTGACTCCATCTCATAACTAAATTACTTCTCTAACCCAGCAGACAATTGGAATAAATCAAAGCTATCAATGCTTGCCACAAACGGTACATCCAACCTAAATTTATGTTATCCACAACCGAATTACCTCTTCTAACGAAGAAATTGCAAACATTTTAGCATCTATATTTGCTAATAATTCAAGTCACAATTAAATATAACGATGAATTTCAAACATACAAGTCTAATTCGAATGTAACAACGGATAGAAGTATTCATGAAAATTCTTCTAGCAATTATTCATTACACTATCCCGTTCGTGTAAAAGAAATTGAGATTGTGCTAGGTCATACTAGAGATTCATGCCCAGGACCAGATGGAATATATAATGTTTTTTCATAAAAAACTGTCGGCAAATGCTATTGAATATGTAACTCAACTATTCGACAAAATAATCACTGGTGAATTCCCTGACAAATAGAGAAAACCCATAGTAATCCAGATTCTTAAATCTAACAATGATCCAACTAATCCGAATAATTACAGATCTATCTCCTTAATATTCACCCTCTGCAAAGTACTGGAAAGAAATTGTGATTAGAAGATTTAACTGATACCTTGAACATTATAATAAAATTTCACCATTCCAAAGTGGCTTTAGATGAAATCGTTCTACAACTGACCGTCTAGTAAACATCCATAGTGACATTTGTGATGCCTTTGTAACAGACTAACATTTTGTGACTTTTAGTCTAGACATGGAAAAGGCGTACGACATGGTTTGGAGAGATCGAATCATGAAAATTCTCTACGAAATGGGAATAGATGGCCAAATACTAACTTTCGTAACTCAGATTATGAAACAACGATCTCTACTAGTTAAATACAAGAATATTTTATCGAACAAATTTACAATTGATAACTGAGTAATTCAAGGATCTATGCTTAGTATACAATTATTCTTAATTGCCATAAATGCTATCACGAACCATGTCCATCGACCAGTGAAAGTATACTTGTTTGTAGATGATATCACTATAACATTAAGTGGGGAAAATATTTAAACATCTCAAGAATTGCTCCAAATCACTTTAAACGAAATTCAAGATTAGTCCAATATGACATGTTTCAAGATCTCCAAACCCAAATCTGAATGCACAGTTTCCAAAAAAAGGGGTAATTTATCTGATCAGTTAAAACTTAAAATAGGATCACAACAAGTAAAATTTACTAGACTAATGAATATCCAAGGAATATTATTTGATAGTAAACCAACATGGATACCACATTTAAAGAATTTAAAAGCTGAATGACTTCGAAGAATGAATATAATAAAAGCCATTTCATCAACACCGTGGGGAGCCGACAGAAATGTTATACTTTCAACATATAAAGCCCTCATTCGTTCCAAGATGGATTATGGAGCAATTATTTACCAGTCTCCTAAGCCAACAATATTAAATAGTATTAACTCAATCCACTCAGCCGAATCAAGACTAGCCATTAGCGCCTATGGAACGAGTTTGATTTCGAGCATTCTTGTGGAATCCAAAGAAGAACCTCTTCATATCAGAAGAAGAAAACTATGTTTTCAGTAAAATATCATCCACTCCTAATAGCTCTGTTTATATGAATGTTTTCTCCAGAAAATATTGCGATAAATACACACAGAAAAAGTATGCTCCGAAACCAGTTTATTATCTCTTGAACCAGTATTTTGAAGAAATACACTTTATATTTCCTACTGTTGGAACGACCTTGATAAAAAAAGATCTCCATGGATTCCTTCGTTATTAAATATCAACATCAGACTCAATGATCTTACCAAGAAAGTAACTAACAGGTTAATTTACCAAGCTTACTTCAACGAAATTCGCAACAAATACATTGGATATACAAACATCTTCACTAATGGTTCCCGTAAAGAAATTCGAGCTGGATGTGCTGTACAAATAAAAGCGACACTACTTCAGTCAAGGTTATGATTACTGCTCCATTTTTTACTGTGAAGCATATGCCATTCTTCTCGTATTTAAATATATCCAAGAACAAACCAAAACCAAATGTGTTATATTTACAGATTCCAAAAGTATGTTAGTAAGCTTAAGTAATACTGAAACTTCCAGGAACCTATAGTAAATGAAATAGCTAACCTATACTATGACTTATTATACAACAAGGAAATAATTCTTATAGGGATCCCATCGAGTATCCCGGCATCGAGGCATTGCCGGTAATATATTAGTTGATAAAGCAGCAAAAGACTATTAATTCCCCTACTGAAGAGCATCCAGTTTCCCACAATGGCATCGAAAAAGAACTTCATCAAAGAAACAACAATCTTTGGAATATTAAATAGACCAAAGCACTTAACCAACTATATCAGACCAGAAAAAGTATCTTCGATAACCACCTTCCATACCCTCACAAGAGAAAATATCAAACTGTGCTCACTCGTTTAAGAATTGAACATTCCGAGCTAAACCATCAACATTTACTAACAAAAGTTTTTGAAAAAAATTGTGACCAATGCCAATCTGCCCTCTCTGTACCACACATATTAATATTCTGTTCTATTTACAAAAATACCCGCAAAAATGTGCATTACCTCGCACTCTTCCAGAAATTCTTAACATCAAACATCATATTGAAAACTTCTTGAAATTAACCTTATCAATAAACTCTAAGAAACTAAGAATCGGTTAACCACCGATATTGTTATGTCAAATAATGCATTGTAATGTAAAATAATGTATTGTATTATAGTATTGTAATATATGTGGTATTGTAATGTAATGTATTTTGTTCTTTTCTCTTGGTGTTGAATGTGATAGTTAATGGTCGTCTTGTAATGTTATTCTTATTTTGAAAAATTATGTATTTAAATTTTTGTTTTAAATGCTGTGGTAGGTTCTGTTGTACTTTGTATATATTGTTTTTTAATTGTGGTCGCAAATGACCTGGAAGTTAATGCGACCAATTAAATAAAGCATAATAAAAAGTCAAGTCTCTATCTTATTCGAGTTTCTCTAACTTTGCGATAAAACGAGAAATGTGCAAGAAATGATGGTATAGAATTTAAAACCAAAACCGACACAGTTTCAATCAGTTTTGGTTACAATACATAATGAACAACCATGGTTTCAGACTCACTTTTGTATAATTTATATTACAGTTTTGGTTTGTGATTGAGGTCTTAACCAATCCTCCCCCACACCGTGCAGTAGGTTGCAGACGTCCGACGGATGTCTGCGCCAGTCGCCATCGATGCCGCCGCCTCCCTCCCCAACGCCGCCGCCCCCGTCACCTCCGCCGCCGCCGCCCACGTGCGCTTGCTCGTCCGCGCAGTCACCAAAGCGAGCAATAGCGACTGGCAATCAGCCGCCGGAGAGGCACAAAGCTCGCGCAACATCACAGGCCCTTTGTCGGCGCTGCGGGCGGCGGCCCGCCCAGTTCGGCGCCTGCGGAGGCCATGGCATCCCGCCCGGCCCCGCCCGGCCCGCCCGGCCCCGCCCGGCCCCGCCCGGCCCCGCCCGGCCCCGCCCGGCCCCGCCCGGCCCCGCCCGGCCTCCGCCCGGCCCCGCCCGCCCGCCCGGCCCCGCCCGGCCCCGCCCGGCCCCGCCCGGCCCCGCCCGGCCCCGCCCGGCCCCGCCCGGCCCCGCCCGGCCCCGCCCGGCCCCGCCCGGCCCCGCCCGGCCCCGCCCGGCCCCGCCCGGCCCCGCCCGGCCCCGCCCGGCCCCGCCCGGCCCCGCCCGGCCCCGCCCGGCCCCGCCCGGCCCCGCCCGGCCCCGCCCGGCCCCGCCCGGCCCCGCCCGGCCCCGCCCGGCCCCGCCCGGCCCCGCCCGGCCCCGCCCGGCCCCGCCCGGCCCCGCCCGGCCCCGCCCGGCCCCGCCCGGCCCCGCCCGGCCCCGCCCGGCCCCGCCCGGCCCCGTCCGGCACCGCCCACTTATATCTCAATGTTTGTCATCAAACAAGCCTATCTATCAGTCCACCATCAGCTCTAAAGCCAAATCATGAGATCATTAATATCAGCCAATATCATTGTTAACCTAAAAATATCTCCTAATCCGGATAGATGTTGACACAAAATTCTTGAAAGCCCAGAATGAAATCAGAAGGATGGGGAGAAATGGCTAAATACTGTGGAGTACTGGAGTACGATAATTCGTGCGGAGGGATCGTGTAGAGAGATCGTGGGACGGGAGCGTTGGGTGAGAGCGTGGGGATCATAAGACGAGAGCCTAAAGAGGGGGCGAGGTGCGCACCCGCAGAGCTTTAGAGAGAGTTGTGAGCATAAGGCGTGAGCTTAGGGCAGGAGATTGGATGAGTCTGGGAGGTGGGCGTCGTTGATTCTGAAACAGAAGCTGCAGAAACAATGAACGCCCGTCAGCGACAGTGGGGCGTCGGCACCGACGAATCGCAGGTGTAGAGGAGAGGAGAGCAGGCGGTCCGCCGGTTGCTTCCACGACTGATGGCGCCGCGAGCGGTCCTATGCCATTCTCGAGATGGACCTGAGTTTACCCTCCCTGCCGGCAGTCGCGGACCAGTTACATCCCTTTTGCGTTGGAATCTGTTCGCCTCTTGATCTGCAAGCGGCCTAAGGCATTGATGCGGATTTCAGGAACGGACCCAGCAGAGATGATTAATCTGTCTTGATGTCTAGACCTCTCTGCTTACCATGCTGCTTGTGTAATAGGTGATTTCGCAATGACTATCAATGACAATGTTTAATATCTACTACCTCCCACCCCACCCCGCCCCGTTCCTCCCCGCCACGCCCCATTCCATACTTCCCACACCCACTCCACGTTCTTCTTATACATCCCCTCCTTCACCTTCCATGTTCCTAACCAACGGGCAACGTCCACATTAGCTTTACCTCGCCAACTCCCGCACAAAAGTTATTATGCCCCTGCCCGGACTGCTCTTCCGCATCTCTTCAATACCTATATGAATTGCGGGTTGCATAGCAAACTAAATTTTAAGCAGTGCAACCGGCCGGCCGGTCTCACTGCCGCGGCCGTGAGAAAAAATGGCATTATTCCTGGTCACTGCATAATGGAGGTTATGAGAATAGCAAAGAGGACATCTGATTCGCTAATTTGAAACCGAAATTTAAGTATACTTTAATTGTTAATACATTTGTAATTAGACTTCTTCTACATAATTTCAAACGCTTTTATGCACGATGACAGTTTAATGTTTCCAGGTGAGTTAACGTTTATGGATATTAGCCCAGTAAGTGTAGTGCATGTTTTATCATGGGAGATGGCGGTGTTCCTTTTCTACTGGATGGCGATATCCGGCGCTGACCTACATGACCGCTTGCCAAATTTCCCCATTTCAAATTGAAATGGTAAATATTAGAAAAAATGATATTTGCAATTTTTATGACCCTGTAATTTGCCTCCTATTACGACAAACGTTTTTTTGTAGAAGAATTATTTTTTTAATGTTTTCAGCGGACTTTATTGTACAGCTAGCTGAAAAATTGATTTTTAAGTAAACAACAAGAACCAGCAACTTCTGGATAGAGCATTTAATTATGAGCTATCTATCATTGCGGTATTCTATTGGAAGTTAGACGAGACGGAGTGAACGAGGGAAGGACGATCCCCTTCCTCTATCACCCTTCACCTAGCTTTACGGGCATCCACTTCGTCCTGTCACCCTCTCCCTCCACTCAGCGTCACCTCGCAACAGCGCACCTGACGTCAATCGTAATAAGTTGACGTCACATCTACACATTATCTTCTCATCACCAGTTTTCACGTGGTCGTAATTTCTCCATTCCCACTGCTCTATACATTGCATGAGATGCATTAATGTTTTGGCATCGCCCCTATCGCCGCCCCTGCCTCTATTAGAACTTTGTCTTTTGTCTACTTTGCCAGTTCCCGTCCCTCGAACATTGTTGTGTTCCCGCAGTGACCGTCCCTTCCTCGTCACCGCTCGCTCACCTTCAAAGCGTTGCCGCCGCTCTGTCGGTCCTCAATCTCGTCCCCCGGTGCATCCTCGGGCGAGCGGACACTGCCCGACCCTCCCCCTCCCCCAACACCAACAACCCCATCTTCGCCCCCCCCCTCGGTCTCACCTCTTCCTCCGCTCCGCTCGCGCCACACCTTCCTCTGGTCCCGCCATAAACTCCCACCCCCCACGTCATTCTCTGCCCTATGCCCCTTTTATTGCTCTGCCGCATAGCTACCGGTCCGGTCAGCTGCATCCATTTTTGGTTCGTGCTGTTCCCCCTCTGCTCTTCTCCGTCTCGTCGCCTCTGGCCCCGATTTTTCTCGCCTTGATTCGTGTTGTCTCGCTTCATCTCGTTTTGTAATGCTTCGTATCGCCTCCTCCCGCTTCGTTTCCCCTCTTAGCTCCTCGTATGGCCTTGCCTCATCCTGTTTTCTTATTCCGACTCATCTCATTCTGACTCGTCTCGCTCCGACGCGTGTCACTCCGTCTCATCTCATCCCGTCTCGTTTCACTCCGTCTCGTCACACTCCGTCTCGTCTAACCCCATCTCGCCTCACTCCGTCTCGTAACACTCCATCTCATTTCGCTTTGTTTCGTCTCACTCCGTCTCGTCTCACTATCTCGGGCAATGTCGTCTTCCTCCTTGCCACGCGTCACCATGACAATCCTCGCCTCGCCGCTCAGCCTCGCTGGTTCACCTCTCCGCCTCAAAGCTTCACTCCCTCTCTCTCCTGATCTCGCTCTGCCACCTGTGTTTCCTCTGTCCTGTTCTAGTATTCCGACACTCTTCACTAGAGGTCTGCATTCTCCGCGATTTTTACCGACCAGCGCTCGCTCGCCTCTCTTCTCTCGAGACCACGCGCTCGACTGCCCTTCGCAGCCAGTTGCGGACTCCCGGGAGCCGGCGCCCGACCGAGACTCGGCCTCCAACCGACGAGACTCGACAACCGGCGGACCCCGTTCAGGCGAACTGCGCCACGTAACAATCGGCCGACACGTCGGAGTAAATATCTAATGGCACGTTTCAGGAAAAGGAAGGAGTATTGAATGGTTTTTTAAATAAATGACCAATAATTTAGTTTTTTCAAAATTTAAAATATAGAGGAATTTTAATATTAATTTTCAAATAATAAATTTTAATAAAATAATTTTAATAAATTGTAATAAATAATTTTAATAAATAATTTTAATTTTAATTGTAATAAATAATTTTAATAAATTGTATAAAAAAAGAATAAAAAGCTTTAAAAATCGACTCCTCGGACGCACGGGAGAACCTCAAGTGGATGTATTGCAGTTCTGCCTGTGACTTCAAAGAAAAGGCGCTCAAAAGTTTTAGAGATAAATTCCGTTCTTTGTAATGAATAGGTATCGGATGCTTCGGAAATTGCCTATTTTATTCTAATGAACATAAAATTATTAATTTTCCTTCATTTTATATGGTGCAATATGGAGCAAATACAAATGCTCTGCTAAATTTAGATGCAAGTGCTATGAAATATATTAGTACCTTTCCCTTCCAATTTTGTATTTTTGCCGTCTTTTTCCAAATATTTTTGTTGTTGGTGTTGTAGTAATTTTCAGGCATCTGAAACGCAGGTCTTGGTTTCTTAACCCGGCAGTAGGCGTGCGGGGTGCCTTAGTCACCTCAGCATGATTTTGAGCTCATTGTACTTTTAGTTTTATTTATAATCTTGCGAGCTTCTCAAGATCTTTCGAGGAAAACTTTGTGCACATATCTCGACCCTTCTCTTTCAACTGCTTCCTCTCCTTTCCTGGAAATTTCGTCGCAACGGCGATGGCGCGCTGCGTGGGAGCCACCGAGTCACCTCGCACAACCTTTGTTATCGCTTCCTGCCACGCTGTTCTCAGTAGTTCACCCAAAGGAAGGGTGTCTCGTGGAGCTTCAATACTACTCCACAGAAGTCAATGATTCACAAATTCAGCTTTTACGACTTTTTAATTACAATTAATCGCTTATCTTGTAATGAAACGAAAAATAATGGAATAATTGAAAAACATTGTACTCGTACATATAAAACTTTATATGCATCATTTCATGTATACATACTTTTGACGAATTTTAAATAATGTTAAACGTGTGTATATAATAGAAAATAATGTATTTTGAATTATTGAGTTGAATAGGCTGATGTGCCGTGACCGCTGTTGTTTGGCCGCCGACTGAGTCGACAAATACAAAGGCCATGTCGGCTTACATAAACTATTTCACAATAAATTACTACGTCCAATGACAAGACGTTTTGATGCAAGGAAAATAGTACCCACCTCATTTTTGTTTAGCATATGCTTTTTTCTTATATACTCGTGAAATTATGACCAAATATTCATTGCATTTAATAAATATGCCTTATATTCGGGTTTGTAAGAAACTTCAATGACATTACAATTGGTACGCAACGAATTATCTTCCCTCAAGCACTATAAATATAGAAAACAATAAAAATTTATTTTCAGAGTCTTTGTTTGCCTTAATTCTTTCAAAAAATGTATTGTTTGTCTCTATAAAATTATTTCCAGTCAATCGATAAATTGTTACTTTTCAACAAATTAATCGTTTAATGGAAATTGTATTTTCTTTCGATTACTATGAATTGAAAGTGTTGCGATCACTACATGCGGCGACTTTATATCCCGTACATGCATTGAGGGGCGAAGCTACTGTGCAGTCCGGCGCTTGGCCGAGAGGCCGAGCGCTCGAGCGCTCGAGACGCTCGAGCGCTCGAGCGCCCGGGCGCTCGGCGACTCCCGCGTCTCGGCGGGAGCCGCAAGGCGGCCGGTCGAAATGTCCGTTAAACACCTATCTCTTTCCCCCCAAGCAAGGTCCCCCACCCTTCGCCGAGCGTCGGCGCGGAGCCCGAGAGTCTCGAGCGGTTGTTTTCGCCTGATTGCAGAGCTCTACTCTTCACCTGCGATCCCGCTCAGTCATCTCCAATCACTTCGTCCCCGCCCTAAAACTTCGCTCCCCCTCTCCCGCGATCTCGCTCCGCCACTTACGATCCCAATGTACCCGCCTCTACACTCCTCCCTCGCCTTCTATTCCTCTGTACCCGCCTCTACACTCCTCCCTCGCTGTCGATTCCTTCGTACCCGCCTCTACCATCCTTTCTCGCCTCCGATTCCTCCGCACCCGCCTCTACACTCCTTCCTCGCCTTCGATTCCTCCGTACCCGCCTCTACACTCCTCCCTCGCCTTCGATTCCTCTGTACCCGCCTCTACACTCTCCTCCCTCGCCTTCGATTCCTCCGCACCCGCGTCTACACTCCTCCCTCGCCTTCGATTCCTTCGTACCCGCCTCTACACTCCTCCCTCGCCTTCGATTCCTCCGTACCCGCCTCTACACTCTTCCCTCACCTCCAATTCCTCCGTCCCCGCTCCCATACGTTTCCCCCTCCCCGCCTCAACACCCCACTCCCTCTTCCCCGACACTGATTCCTGGGACCACCCTTCAATGTTTGCTCCCCCTCCCCGCCTCCATTTCCTCCATCCTCACCCCAACGCTCCGCTCTCCCTTCCCCTCCCCCACCTCAGACTCCTCCATTCCCTCCTTAACTCTCCGCCTCTCCACCACCGGTTACTTCAACCAGCCCCAACCCTCTGATTCCCCTCCCACTGAATTCTCCCACCTCTCACTCATCCCAACGCCCAACACCCCGTCACTGGCCACCAATTCCTCTGTTCCCTCCTTAACGCAACGTCCCATTCCCCCGTCTCCCGCTCATCCGTTCCTTCTCCAACGCCGCGCACCCCGGCCTCCGATTCATCCATCCTCGACCCGCCGCACCGCTCTCCCTCGCGTCCGCGGCCACCGCCCTGCCGGCCCTGTCGCGTCGCCGCCGCGCCGCCGCCTCAAATCCTCCTCTCTTATTCAACGCGCGTGCGGTCGGAGCTGTTTATCGAGGCCGCGCTTCTGCTTTCTCCCTCTCCTCTCCTCTCCTCCCCCGACCACCACCCTCCCGCCTCACTCCATTGGGTTGTCCTCAGCCGGCCTTCTTTTCAGCGGCGTACTTGTCCTTCTCGGGACACTTTTCTCGTTCTCCAGTCTGTTCTCGCCTGTTGTTTTCCTTGGATAGCATACTCTGCTTCCTTCTTGCCTCTTACTTGTTCTTTAGTTTTCTGTACTAATTGCCCTGATGGTGGTGATAGTGATGGTGATGATGATGATAATGACGAATATATCTTTGCTTACTAGCATTATTTTATTTACCTGAACAATACTCTATTAATAAATAACTATTCATCGACAAGTGATCGTGAAATGCAGCATATTTCTTATTCTCTTTTTTTCGACTATGCGAAGGAAGAGGGTATTTTCTACCGTGAATGTATTGATTTTTTCCTGTCCTTATAACTTCCGAACTAAAAGACGGAAAATGTGAAGATCAATCAATCAAACAACCTAATTAAGGTGTAATGTTCGTAAAATTTTCCGGAATATCCTAATTTTATATACATTTTGTATACTAATGCAATTCAATAATTATTTAATTTTGAACGCCTTGGTTACAATAGTAAGGATAGTTAAACTATTCTATTTGATCCAAGGGGGCAAGTTTATAAAGAACTTATTAATAATCTCTTTTACAATGAAATTCAAGCAATAACCTCAGTGCAGTAGCTAAACTCAATTCTGCTTTGTTTTGACTATTCCACTAATAACATTAAAACTGGTAACGTTTAAAAATGTATCCGATATATATCAATAAAGGCGATGTAATAAAAAATATATTTTCCTAACCACTTTTACTGATTTTCATTCAGGTCTCGTCAATCATAGCAAATATACGTCGCTACTTCTAGGAACAGGTGGCAATGGATCTTTGTTGAGTCGTGACCAACTGCTCATATATTCTGCAACCAAACCACTTCTAATTCTAGTAAATAACTATTTGCGCCATTGATGACGTTGTTATGTTCAGATAAAAAATGGCACGTTATTCTTGCAGCAGAACAATATTTTCCAACTGCAAAATTGAAGATAGAAAATTTTCCTTCAAATTAAGTTCATTCTCCATAATGATTTCTTTCATTAAGGTCATGTAATTTTTTTGAAAATTTTAGTAGTTTTCGCGGAATATTGCGTGCACTATGTGCAATTTAAAATAATTTCAAAAACAAGACTTTCTCAAAAACAGCTCGAAATTTTTTCGTATAATTTTTCGTAAGGATAGTGCCTAACGTACTCTATGAGATGGCATAAACGCCATATTGCTCCATTTTTGTTTTTTCAAAAATTACAAAAATGTAACTCTTTTGACTTGTCACTCACGTCGGTATTACTTACATTAGCGGCGATTTGTTCACATGATTGTATTTATGAGTACATTTTCTTTAAGTAATATTAAGTAAAGTTTCTCGAAAACTCAACCGTTTTTCTGTGAAAAATAGCTCAAAATTCTGCATTTTCAGAAACGCTCAAATATATTTTTCTCAAAAATGGCTCCAAATTCTTTCTTCAAAGTTTTGGAACGGATAGTTCTAATTGAACTCATTAATATGACGTGAAGTTCATTTAGGAGATTTTTTATTTTTGCAAAACACCGGTAATATGCACATTACTCGCAATTTGTAAACACTATTGTGTAAATACCATAGTTTAACTTACAAATACAAATTTGTAATTAATGTGCTTCAAATGACTTCTAATGAAATGTTTTGAAAACTCAAATATTTTCTGTGAAAAAAACTTCAAATTGCGGATTTTTAGTAGCGTTTAAACGCCATTTTCTTAAAAAGGGGTACAAATTTTTCAAAGAAAATTGATATTTAGAACGAGGTTTTACTGTTCTTTAATATTCTGAAATTAATATTTCCGATCTACCATTATGAAACCGAAAAATTAAGAAAATGTCAAAAATATGTCATTTGACCGGCAATAGATGGCAGATGGCAAGAGTATGTGAAATAGACCCAGACCCAAGGAAATAGAAAACTAATACGGGAAATCTGTGCCATTCTGTCACTAGTTCTCTTATGTAGCGTACTCTCTGAATTCACGTACAAATATTTTTAAAGGAAAATCAGACAACAATTAGATACAGTTGTAATAAATTAGGTAACAATTAGGAGACTGAAAAATCTTTTCGAAACGACTGCAAGGAAATATGTCAAATTGGAATAAAAAAGATAAAAAATATTTTAAAAAAATATAATAATGCATGAAAAACTGCACCTATAATATGAAACATTGACGGAAAATGACAGAAGGGTTTAACAAAGCCAAAATACGACTGAATATGACACAAGAAAATTACAAAATTTTGTCATTGTAAATAAAATCATATTAACTTATATTTTCCCTGGAAATAACACTAAGAGATAATATGACATGTCATGAACATCTGGACCCTAGAAATTAGTGTCTTTCCGTGTTTTAAAAGTTATTTAGAAAGTTCATCTTGGCACAGAAGCTAATGTATTCACTTCGTAGCCAGGCCTATCGAAGTAGAATTCGAGTATAAATCAGTTTTCACTTTCGAAATAAGGATGAGCAAAGTGCAGAATGTTGACATGGTTCCAACTATGAAGTGACTGGGTACTTTTATAATACCTTGTATTCCTTCACCAAGTAAAGTCTCACCCTCTCCTCGTCTATTAGTGTCTGTCTCTTCTTCACCTAATGTACGTACCCTCTCCGCCCTGCCCTATCCCACTCTGCTCTCCCCACCCCGCCCAGCCCTGGGTTCTCCGTCTGCTAGTCCGTTGGCCACACCTGTCACACTCTCCGCTTGTGCCCTATGGTACCACCACGCTGACAGCGGGAGGGGGGGGGTCGCGGGGTGGAAAAGTCCGATCCCCTCTGCCGGGGGCGGAAGGGGAATGTGTGTGGTGGGGCGTGGGGCCGGACGAGCGGTCGGGACGTGTAACGCGTCACTTGGCGAGTGGCTGCGCGCTGCCTGCGACTGACACCGCGGGAGGGCGTGGGCGGAGGCGAACATGTGAAGGGAGGGATGAAGCAGGGTTTGGGGGGCGTTGGGGGACGAGGGTTATCGCCGCACGGAGAGGCTTTGGATGCAAGCAGGAATGCGATTTCCAAGCGTGTCGTAGGGAGTGTGTTCTATCGTAGCGAGTGTGTCATTCGTGGCGTGCGTGTCGTAGTGTGTGTGTCGTGCCGTGGCGAGCTTGTTCTGTCATAGCGAGCCTGTGCTGTCGCAGCGAGCGTGTCGTGTCGAGCTTGTTCTGTCGTGGCGAGCCTGTGCTGTCGCGGCGAGCATGTGCTGACTTAGCGAGCGTGTCGTGGCGAGCGTGGGGTTCCGGGGATGATCAGCTAGTATGAACGTGGCGAGAAACGCAGAGGATTCACTGGCACTCGTCAGTTACCACGAATTCGGGAGGGTGCGCGGTGAGGCGACGCGAGGCGTGGCGTGGAGAGAGAGAGGCGGGGCTGTCGCCGCAGGGCGGACGCGGTGGGCACAGGAGGGGAGGCGGCGGCCCCGAAGGCCGTGTCCTATGAATCCCAATTAAATGGAAAAAATCGATTCCGTAATTAGAATATTGGATTTGGGCGCGGGTGACTCCGGCCGCTCCCCGCCGCGCGCCGCCCGGCCCCGTCCAGTCTCCAATCTGGATTAAACTCATAAAGATGGGGCTAATTGAATAACGCAATAAACACTTAGCCCTGGAATTTATGCGGGTCGCGTGGGCGGCTGTTGTCGAGTTTTGTTCTAATGGCGCTCCTGCAGCGCCGGGAACCCTCTTCTGCGCCGTTCCTTTTGGCCCGAAAATCTGGGGAGTTTTCAGGAGGCCGGTGAATCACGGCTATCGCATATGCTGCTGTCAATGTGAACAAGACTGATGTAATTATTTAGTTATATCATAAAAGTAGAGTAGGAATAGCACTTGCGGCTTGATTGAGTGGTTTCAGCAAATTTCTCTTCTTTAGAATTCCGAATATTATTTTGATATATCACATTGATGTAATGTTCAGAGAATTATACGCAAATTCAAAAGATAAATTGTGCATTTTCTACTCTTAATACGTTGTCAATTATTATTATTACCTATAATTAATAAAATCAATAACTACAAATCTATATTTCAATTTGCGCAGAAATCATGTGGGAGAATGCATGTAGATATTTAATTTAATTTATTTCTTAATAAGTTCTTTATATGAGAAATTTGGGTATTGTAATATTTCTAATATTCCCTCAACTACATACAGTTTCGCGGAACGTGAAACTATTAAAAATGAACTAAATCAATGTTTGTGAAATTGTGTCATATTAAGAAATATTATTATAAATGGAATTGCATTATGGAAGAATTGACATAAATATTTCAAGTTATGTGTATAGGCTAACATATTCACAAGCAAGAGAACTAAGACGAACAATTACTTTATTGAAGACCATGCGTCATATTGCCTGTGCAATAGTAAAATTGTCAGTTGTTTTGAAATCCCACATCTTCCGATTTGATAATGCGATGAATCACAAATATATAATGTAAAAAATTATAATTTGTTTTTAAGACTTTTTCTTCAAGTTTGTAAATAGTAATTTTAAGACTCGTGCTCTAGATGTTTTGAACTTGGAACTTGTTTGATATTTTGTGATTTTTTCGCATAATCAATTTTAAATGAGGAACATAATCGATATAAAATATCATGACGATAATCGGAACAATGAATATAAATATCTCCGTATTTATAGGTGTTTTGAACTTGGATCTTATTTGATATTTTGTGTTTTTTCGCATAATCGATTTTAAATGAGGAACATAATCGATATAAAATATCATGACGATAATCGGAACAATGAATATAAATATCTCCGTTGAGGGCAAACTTTTTTTTTCATTTTTTGAACGAACATTAATCATGATGAGCAAACATGAAAAATACATTCATCGTCATAACAAAGCTGCACCCTGAAAGACCCTATTGATCCGCTGCAAATTTGGTGGGTATTTTGCACACCATTCACTAAGTCAATGATTTCGTTTCCACGGGCGGCCGCGCACTGGGGGGTCGGGGTAAAGGGAGTGACATCGTGCCTACGAGCCGAGAAAAGAGGGTCTCAAACGGCCGCACCGGCCATTGCGACATCGGGTATTGTCGCCAGAGCGTCACCTGCACCTACACTACGCATAGGCGACGTGTTCGACAGCCGGTTGTCCAGCTAGAAGCTTTCGAGAGGGGCCGCACCGTGAGTGTGCGGGAGGCTGCTTGGTCCTGTCGCCGTATTGCGCGCCACACCGGTCGTCTGGACACCACCATCGCCCGCTGTTGGCAGCAATGGATTGAGGAAGGCACGCACACACATGCAGAATCTAGACGTCCGCCACGCACCACGAGGAGGGAGGACCGACGGATGGTCCGCAACTGCGATGGGAGACCAGATCCAACGGCAACTATAGGTGCTTCAGCGGTGATTCAGCGGGCTGTGCAGCCTGCACTGTCACATCCTGTAAGTACCAGTACCACAGGCAGGCGGTTGCACAACGCAGGGCTCGGCGTACGCTGACCGTTATGACGCCTGCCCCTCACACCTCAGTAACGTTGCTACAGACTCGCCTAGTGTCGGGAACGACGGACCTGGGGCCATGCAGACATGCAGTGGGTCATCATCAGCGACGAGTCCCGCTTCTGCCTTGATGGTGACGACTACCGGATTCGTGTCTGGAGGCGCAGTGAGGAGCGCCATAATGAGCGATTTGTAGTGTCCCATCACACGTCCCTCCAGCCTGGTGTGATGGTGTGGGAGATATCCCATGGTGCCCGTTCACCGTTAGTGTTCCTCGGAGGCACCGTGACAGCCGCACGGTACATTCAGGAGATCCTTCAACCGGTGTCCCTGCCGGTTGTGAACACCCACGCCCATGCCATATTTCAACAAGAAAACGCGCGTCCGCATACCACAGCCATCTCCCGAGCATGCCTTGCAACCGTGCATACTCTGCCACGGTCAGCCGCATCGCCAGGTCTTTCCAAGATCGAGAATGTTGGGGGTGCTACGGAGCGTGCGAACAAGACCCTACCCCTACCCACCAATCTGCAAGAATTGCGCGCTCAGGTGCAGGCTGCATGGCACGGACTAGTACAAGACTCCATTAGAGACTTGTACAAGTCCATGCCACGACGTCTGGACGAGTGTGTTTGCCAATATGGCGACTTTACGTCAAACTATCATGTACAGTCTGTGGGCGTGTAGCGTCGTAAATATTGATGCTACAAACGTGAAAATGTAATCATAGTGTGGATAATCATGAGGGTAGGTCAATGAAATACAGTTATTCTTACGGTACCAAAAAATACAGTGCCAACGTTTCGGCCAATTATTTGGTCTGATTCAGGGCTGTAATTGTAAAAGTGTTAAGTGACATAATTCGTAAAATGTCACTGAACACTTTATAACACTATATAGTGTTATATCATTTTTTTGTTAAAATGTTACGTGTTATGTTAAAAGGTTACGTATTGAATTTATTGCATTTTATATCAATCGTTTTCAGTAAGATACAGGACAGTCCCATCGATGTACTTCATGGAAAATAATCCATCTTGAATCTTTTAATAATCTTCAATTTCAGTTGTTGGAAATGTTAGTTATTTTTTCTATATTCGGACTATTAATAAACTAAAAAATAAAATAGTTCAATAAATTTATTTCCTTGATATACTTCCCAAATTCATTTCATTTATAAGACGAGATAACTATCTGGTATTAAGTCATTAATACAATTGTTTTCGGAAGCATTGAGTTGAATACGTATTTCAACGTTAATGTATTAATCATAATTATATTTTATAATGTTCAACTCGCATGATATATTTGGTCGCGTTCACTTTTCATTCGAAAAAGGTCGGGGCAATGTTTCATTATTTCACCATCTGTTGCAATGGAAACGACGCCCACTTGCTGTAGAGATATTAATTAGCAATGACAGCCGAGACATCATCAGTAGCTCTTGTCGAATAGTTTTCAAGAACTAATGAATACTACGTGGAATATAGCCATTTGTCAATAAAAGGTCATTTGGTAATTCCATGTTGGTGTATATCATGTAATGCTGCTCGTACAACATCTGATATATGTACTCATATATCTTTCATTTTAAATAGTGAAAGAGCTCTGTTATTTAAAGATTAATAAAATTGTGAAGTAGTGATGCACGTATCTTAACTGTTACGATTTTTTACTTTTTACTTATAAACCAAAAAGAAATAACGATATTTCTTCAAAAAATAACCCTTTTGAATATCTTTTTAGTATTGAAGCTTTGTGTTTATCTGGAATTGAATGCAGCTACCTGCTTATGTGCAAAAATATTTACTTTAAGAAAGAAATGGAAATTAATGACGCACTGTAATTTTGTATGATAGGAAAAACGTGAAAGTTCAACAAAATGATACTAATTTGTTAAATGTGATAAATAGTTATTTATGTCACTAGTCCTCTAAATGGATCTTTAAGGACGAAACCGGAAGGTTAACTGCGAGGCGATAAATGAGTCGAGGACGTGTGTGAATATTGATAGTTGCCTTATTTTGTAAGTGTCAATTAGGAATTCATTGAGGATGTTCACTGATGAATATGTGATCTTGAGCCATTTTAAATGTATATATCTTTGTAGTGTCAAATTGTATTTTTGACTGTACTCCCCGGGTCTGAAAAGAAGTAAAGGATTTCACGAGTGCAGTTTTGACAGCGCTCACATGTGCAATGTACTCAAGACCTTTTTCCAAGCCGCTGCCTCCCTTCTGTTACAACGCTGTCACGGATGAGCCACGTAAGGAAACGAGGTCATGCAAATTGACATCAAATATAATTCATGAAAATGTTATTATCATTACGTTTTATATCCATTAACGCTCTAGTGATCTGTGTAGTTAAATTGAAATAATGTATTGACCCGATCAATGGTTTAAGTCAGTTTAATTTAGGTTAAACTCTTGAACATTTATCTTGTGAACATTAATGAGGAACATTTATCTTGTAAATGCTCACCTCATTGATCGTTCAGTAACTATGCAGAGATTTCTTTGCTTTCATGTTAAAAATAAATCTTTATAACCATAAGAAACTATTGTTTAGTTTAAATGTTGTGAGAACGGAAACTGTATACTTTGTTAAAAATAACATTTCCTTTCTTGATGCAGGAGTGTAATAAAAGGTTTGTTTATTAAAGGTGCATTATTTTGTAATATTTTATTTGAGTGCTAGCATTCAAAGGAAATGTGGAAAAAACATACCATGTTGTACTACCAACTTTAAAAAAACGAACAAGGAGACGGTGAAGAAGAAGAAAAGTAGAAAAAGATAAAGAATTATGACAATAGAAAGAAGAAAAAATAGAATAAAAAAGAACAAGAGGACAAAGGAGAAGTAAAAATACGGTAATTGGAATTTAATTTGTTTAATGTTCACTTGTACATATGTCATATATTGTGATGGTAAATATCGTCTTTGTGACGAGATCAAGTCTTGACTTTTCCCGCGGCAACGTGAAACTTACACGTTCGCAGCGTAGGGATGACGGTGCGCACACACACAAGGTGTACACAGAGCCCGTGACAGGCCGGCCGCCTCGGCTCGCGCGAGGCCCACATAATGAAGAGCAGGCGATACGATTGTTATGGGCCCAGTAAATCTCCCCCGGCGCGCGCTCCCCGATTAATTGTTTATTTGCGCGCACACTTATCATTTAGCGCTGCAGCCGCCCGATAACTCTGCGCTAATCGGTCGGTGGCGATGGCGCGGGCACTTTGGCAGCACTGCAGCCACAGCGCAGCGTGCGCGAGGTTGGAGTTTGTCTTTTTTCGGGTTTGGTATGGTCTCTTTTTCACGGCGTTCATATGTTGGAGGAACCTTATGAAGTGAGCACCAGGTATCCGGAGGTAACAAAAATTCTGTGTAGATTTTGTAATGGATTGAAGGCCTTGGATCTAGCCACGTAGAAGAAAGTTATTGT
Source organism: Acheta domesticus (assembly GCA_031308135.1). Taxonomy (NCBI): domain Eukaryota; kingdom Metazoa; phylum Arthropoda; class Insecta; order Orthoptera; family Gryllidae; genus Acheta; species Acheta domesticus. The sequence goes on along the minus strand of JAHLJT010002406.1, from coordinate 108,544,126 downwards.
ATTCTGAATATATTATGTTATTGTATAAAATTATTATATTATACTTTAACTTAAGTCCATTTGTTCAATTTATGTTATGAAAATAATATAATATCATGAATTTTAAGTCCGGATAAATGATTCAGCATAAGTGCAGAACAATTTTTATTTGCTAAAATAAAAATAAATATCCTCTTAGGATTAGTTAGTGTAGCTTGTTTTTGTAATAAATGATCTAAGAAATGAAATACTATTTTTGGTTACCAGCATTGACTGCACAATCCCCATGGCTTTCAGATGCAATCAATATATTGTTATTGTTACTTTCTCGCGTACTACATACGAAGTATAGAGTAAGTTATGCAATTATGCAGCAAACACCGGCAATTTTTTGGCAGAAAAATGCGTAAACTAGTTCTGAGATACCGAAAAGTGCATAATTATTGTTTGTACATGGAGTAAATAACTTCTAACAGAATCCACGTTTTATGGCACCTTGGTGTCCAAAATTTGGTTTTCGTCAAAGCGTCAGTCTGGCTGTTGTCTGCCCGTCTCTTCGTTTTTATTTACTCATTCACTCTCATATTAATTTTTTCCTTCACGCGCTTGCAAATTCACTATTTCACATATTTATAAACTTATTCACACATCTACTAATTTATGTAATTTACTGGCGAGTACAACTTTTACTTTCTCACTGCAGAGTAGAGAGAAAGTAATGTAAAGCTCCGCGAGAAACGGCGAATTTTCTGCAGAAAAACTCTTATTACAGGGCCCTGGTAACAAAAAAGTGGATAAATACAGCTGCTAAATTTAGAAAACAATCCTCTAATATGTAGTATACCCAGAATCGATGTTTTGTTGGTCCATCGTACCGAAAATTCAAATGACGGCAACACGTTTGTCTATCGGTCCGTCGGTCTGTCCGCCCATTTGTGAACAACGCTAGCGGCTAAACCGTCAGCCGATTTTATCCAAAATTGATATTCCGCAATCGATCCGGCTGATGTAACGGCCCCTTAAATTTAAAACCGAAATTTTAATTTTGGGGGGTACTTTACATGACGTCCCTGGGACATTTTCAGAATTTTCAAAAAAAAAAGATAGCTCCAACGTTTTTTATTAAACTTTGTTATTGGAAAGTGTAAAGGATCTTTAAGAGAGTGATGCAAGTGTCACGTTCCCTGAAAAAGTTCAATTTTTTTCGGCGTCTTACAACTAAAATCTTAAAGACAGATTTTTTCCCTTGATGAAATTTGTTCCTTAAAGATAAATTTTGAAATAAGATCAAGTACGATTTTTCGGAAATTTCAGTTTACAAAAAAATGACGATTGAAATGTGTTAATTTGGAGAGAAATTGCGGTAAAAAGAGTATCACGTAAGCATTATTAATGGCGAGAAAGTATGTGCTGTTTTAGCTTCTCTAGTTTCTTTTCGATTCCAAGTGGATTAGAAGTTCGAGCGGCGAAAGTATTAAGCGCTCATTTGACGAATATGATGGAATCATTGCGGAAGTACACCTTTCGTTTCTTTGAAATAATAAAGTTAAAAATAAAACAAACTACAGGTGTAAACTTAAATATTATTTGCGTGGTACAGACACGTTTTCTGGTTTTCACACCAAATAAACAATAAATTAGTGTCAAAATAAACAATTTCACGGAAAGATGATGTCTTTCACTTTATAAACTCTAATGGTTTGCTAAAAACTGTTTAAAATTGTGCAGATTCTCATAATATTCGCAATTCACTGCCGGGAAAACGGTCTATTTCTTGACATCAATCGGGAGAGGTAGCTAAGAACATCAACTGATATAAATGCAGTGTCTCTGATCGGGAGGTCCTGGAGCTCGAGTCTTGTCGGTGGCAGAATTTTCGAATCATTCTAGCTAGGTCGAATTCTCTCGCTCTCTGGAGGAGAATTCTAGTGGCCGGCTGTTCTAATCGATTGTTTTCCGTGATTTCTCCGTTCAATACCAGGTGAATATCGGAGCAGTGCCAAACCAAACGCGTCACGGTCCGCGCGCGATCTTTCCTACTCATTCCTTGTCCTATTTTAACCCTTACACACACTTACACTTACATCCACTACACTACCATACATGCCGGGAGGCTGGTCCAAAGTTTGTCCCGGCTATGGCGGTGCCCCGCTGGTGGGAAAAACCTGGTTGGGGAAATCCCCGCTGGCCGACAATAAGTCGGCGCCAGATTTCGCCATCCAACGGAGCAAGACCATCACTACCTCCCGAGCAAAAAATATGCAGTAAACATTCGGGAGTAATGACAGTACACGCGCCTAGAATCACTGGTAATCAATCATTGATATCAATCACGCGTAACTCGCATACGGTGGACCTTACAATATTAAAACCGTGTTAATGAGGCTAAGACCTTTGGGTCTTGAATAATGCTACAAGCACCAACATTAATTTCTTTGAAATCTTCTCTTATACTCCAATTTAAATGTAGTGTCCCTTCAAGGTCAAGAACTGAATGAAGAGGGGGATACTGTCATCGAATAGGGAGCTACAATACCAAAAAATTAAGTCATAACGAAGCGAGAGATTGAATGACAGTGTCTCCTTGCCCTCCAGCTCGTGGGCTTGAAGGGACAAGTGTCCGTATTAGATTTCGGCTCTTTTAGGTCACTTCGCTCCGGAGTAATGGTGAGACGCGCAGTATTTTGAATTCAGAGATGTTCAATATCTCGAATCCTATTTAATGACTTTTAATCGAAGTATGTTACCTTCATGTAAAGTACCCTTTCTAGCAGTACCTAGATCACGCGTGATCTTCCTTTCTTCATTCTTGTCCCTTCCTCTCCCTTTCACTCTTTCTTTCTTTCTCTCTCTCTCTCTCTCTCTCACACACACACACACGCCCACAAACAAGCAAACCTAGTATTTATCGTACACTATCACACGGATTTGGAGACTTGTTATGTTCTTTGAGTTTTCCCTGCTGAGCCGGTGCTAAGTTGGGGGAGATACCTAGAGGGGAAACCCGGTTGGCGCAAGGTCTAATAGGAAAGAACGCATCAGTAAGAGAGAGGACCACCTCCACCTTCTGGTCATGCACTACACTCGCGGGATTAAAGAAGTAGTTAACGCGCCCGGAGACACTAACTACAGCTCGCGTCAATACTACCTAAAGTTTAATTTTGATTTTTATGAAAGGAGTAAATATGAGCTGATTTAATAAAGTGGTTTTATCTTTTGAATAGTATAGTATTTATTTGCTTGAAGTGTTGTAAAGCAGACCCATATATTTCGTTCCAAGTCACTAAATATGCCAATTCAACGCCATAAGTAATCTTCACTTCCCGTTATTATCTTCGCATCGTGCTGTGAATTTTGAAATATTAAATCCATCTTGTTACGGGCGATAATTAATCGACTTGTGCTAATTTTGAAAATCAGACAAGCATTGCCAGCAGCTTCTCTTTAATTCTATCGATTCAAAAATAATTCACTTTCCATCTTCGTTCCGTTTTACAATTAAATATTTCCCTGACAAAAATTATTTCCCTTGTTGGAAAAGTTAATAAATCACGATGTTAATTTTAGTACATTCAGGAAAGATTATCTCACTGACAATTATATTTAGAAGAAGGTTTTTAGATTAATGGAAGATTTTTTAACATAAGAGTGCTTGACAGGAGAAGTTTATTGTGAAATTCACATGATGCTTAACGTGGAAGTTTATTCATAACTAAATATCCTCCAATTTTCTCTCTTTCTCTTCTCCACTTTTTCCTCATGAATTTTTCTCTTTTGCTTTCTCCCTTTGTCTCTCTTGCTTTTTCTCTCTTTGCCTCTCTCACTTTCCTTATTTCTCTCCCGGTTTATCTCGTTGTATCTCTGTTTCTGTTTTTGTCTCTTGGTTTCTCTCATTGCCTCTCAGTTTCTCTCATCTCATTATCTCTCGATTTCTCTCATTTTCTCATGATTTCTCACTTTGCCTCTAGATTTCTCTCATTGTCTCTCGGTTTCCTTCATTATCTCTGTGTTTCTCTCATTGCCTCGGTTTCTCTCTTTTTCTCTTTTTTCTCTTCTTCACTCTCCCTCCTCTCTCTCCATTATGCTTTGCTTAAGGTATTGCTCAGATATCTTCCTAGAATTGATAGGAAGAATCTACGTAAACGAACCATCAAAGGAACTGAAATCTGAAATGTTCAAACAAGCAGTCACGTATTCAGGTGAAATATACATTACCGTCAGGACTCAAACCTCGAATACATTTTTGCAGCAAGTCTAAATCACTTGCTTAATCGTAAGGAAGGGGATTTTAGAAAAAAGGAATAGTTGTCAAGAGTCATCTGAATCTAGGATCATTAAACCCCATACAGCAGAACTCCGGTATTCCGAACTAATTGAGGATGTGGTCTGTTCGGATTCGGAAATGTTTGGATTATCCGAAACAATGTACCGTACACACACAAATACAACTACAGGCAGATCAGACACAATAAAACGTAGCGTGCGATGTATGAAAATGGCAACGTAGCGTAGAGATCGCATCATCACATCGCATCATCAAGAAGATTCCGTTCCTTACGGTAATAGATTACTGATTACGAAAGTTCCTGTTAGTGAAAATTACTGATACATGAACGTGCAATATACACCGTAGTTACCAGTTGAATAAACATTTCATTTCGACAACTTGTTTCAATAATTATTTGTTTAATTCTAATTGTAAAATTCTTTCTTTACACTAAAATAAGCATGTTATTTATTAGATTTATTTTTCCTCTAGCCCCAATTTCGTTCGAATTATCCGAAGTTTCGGATTTGTGGGGTTTGGATTAGTGGTATTATACTGTATTCTGTAAGTTTTTAAATATAAATGATGACCCTGGAAAGTGTTTAGAATTTTCACAAATACGCTTCAATTTTTTTTAATGTTTTGCTTATATAAAGCACAACGTGCTTATGAAAAGCTTCAATTTTCATTAAAACCTCTGAATTTGGGAAAATTGCAAAAGTTTAAAAAATTGTTGGATCCAACAACATCATTATTGTTGACAGATTTTTCTTAATGAAGTATATCCTTCAAAATAAGATGTTTGAAGGATGCCATGTACATTTTTTCAAAATATGAGTAATTTTTGCGGAATCAGTGAAATAATATCATAAAAATCACGAACAAGGTTTTCTCAAAAACTGATCCATGTTTTTTTTTTTTTTTTTTTTTTTTTTTCATTTATTCTAGCTTGGCCATTGGCCCTCTGCAGCCGCATAAGATATATACATTAGAAAGAGATATATACATGAATATTCTGATACATTAGAGACACTATTCTAGTTTTAAATATAATGCATTTGCGTGCTTATGTGATTTGTCATGAGAAAAGACTCATCGGTTCTACATTATGGGGGATCGAAAAATTCTCTTGGAAGCTTTCTTTTTAGTCTTTTTCGATGAGGATTCTGTTTACCAATATGAAAGTGAATGGCTGAAGGGATCTTTAATATCTTAGGATAGAATTTTGTGGCTAAGAGGGAGAAGTGGACGGGGATGAGTGTAATGCCAAGTTCGATATGTAATTGCGCATTTGGAATGTACCAGGGAGCTTTAGTAATGGTCCGAAGGAATCTATTTTGAAAAATTTGAATTTTGTTTATGTTTGTTTTGGCTGCGGCAGCCCAGACTGGGGAAGCATAAGAAAGTATGGGTCGTATCATTGATTTATAGAGGTGAGTAGCCACATGTAACTGTAGGGGGGGATGATTTTTTGAGAATCGGATACAATTGGTGGACTCTACTAGTCGCTAGAGCTATTCGGTGTTTAATATTTTGCTGCCACGTAAGTCTTTTGTCAAAAAGAACTCCAAGATACTTGACTGTTTTATTGTGAGGAAGCCATGTGATGCTTTGGTTTTGGTATGTAAGGTTTGGGGGGACGTCTGGTCTACGGAGGGTGAATATTTTTGCCTGGCTTTTATTTGGATTTATTTGGATGTTCCATTTTTTGGCCCAGCTGGAGAATAAAGTGAGGTGATGTTGCAAATCTTCCACGGCAGAATCGAGATTTCTATTAGAAGAATAAAGTACTGTATCATCAGCAAATAGTGCTATTGCTGTATTTTGAGTGATTGGTATATCCGATGTGTAAACGTTAAATAAAGTGGGGGAGAGGGTGGAGCCTTGGGGTACTCCTGCTTTGATGGTGAATGGTGCTGAGAGAGCTCCTGGGAGACGTACAGAAAAAGTACGCTTATTAAGAAAACTTTCAATGATGCGTGAGAGATATGATGGAGTTCCTAAACTGCGTAATTTGAAAATTAACCCTGGGTGCCAAACGGTATCGAATGCTTTTGCTATATCTAGAAAAACTGCTGCGGTATGCTTGTGGTCATGGAATCCTTCGATGATATCTTCTGTTAGGCGTAAGATTTGATGATATGTAGACAAAAGGGGTTGGAATCCGAACTGATGAGGTGGTATGGCATTGATCGAGCTGAGGTAAGAATTTAGGCGAAAGAGTATACATTTTTCAAATAGCTTTCCCATTGTGGGTAGCAGGCTTATTGGGCGATAGCTAGATGGATCATTTTGTACTTTCCCTGGCTTTAGAATGGGAATAATGTGAGCATGTTTCCATTTATCAGGGAAGTACGTTTGTCTCAAGGCGGCGTTAAATATTGCTGTAATATGCACTATTACTTTTAAAGGAAGGCGTTTTAATAAAAATGTTGATATTTGGTCATGGCCATTTGATAATTTCGGGGTTGCTAGTGAAAGATACTTAATAATTTCGGCTGGTGAGATAAATTTAGGGCATTCAGGAACTGTTATTTCTGGTTGTGAAATTACTTCTTGAATATGATTATCGTGTTGCCAATTATGGGAAGGATGAGAAGTAAAGGTTGATGCAAAGTGATTTCCCAGCATATCGCATTTATCGGAAGGAGAAGATGCTTCTCCAGTTGGAGTAACAAGGGTGGGTAGTTTGGTAGGTTTGCGCAGCAGACGTCGCGTAATGTTCCATAATGTTTGATCAGATGGGTTTGCCGTTTGAGTTTGGAAATGAATCTTTTGCGCGTGAACGAAGGCCAAAAGTTGTCTCACAATTTTAGTTAGAAGATTTAAATAAGATTTTAAAAAAGGGGATCGATGTCTCAACCAGTGATTTCGAATATAACGTTTGTAACCTATCAGCATTTTCACTACAGGTGGTATTGTTGGAAGCGGCGTGTGTTGACGGGCTGTGGGGGCCGTTAAGTCTAGGGCATCTAAAATGGTATGAGTAAGTGAATCAATGGCGCTGTCGATTTCCTGCGTAGTTCGAGGTAATGGCAATGGAGGTAAAAGATGTGTAACTAGCATCTGATAATATGGCCAGTTTACCTTACGTAACTGATAAGGTTGAGCGGGTCGAATTTCTTCTGGGGTTGTGCCGAGTGAGAAAACTACAGGGCGATGATCAGATTGCAGGGCGATATGAATCTCGACTTGAATGTTACAACTAATGTTGTTAGAAATGCCGAAATCTAGGATATCAGCTTGCACTGACGCACAGTAGGGGTAGTAACTGGGCGCATCAGGAGCATGCACCGCCAGATTTAATCTTTGTATATCGGCTAGCAGCAGATTTCCAGCAGGTGAGTTTAGTCTGCTTCCCCACGCAATGTGTTTCGCGTTCCAGTCGCCGATTACTAATGTGGGTTGGCAGGAGGAAAATAAGGTGTCAATGTCACCTGATCTGTATGGAATATTAGGGGGTTTGTAAATTGACGTAATTATTAAAGTAGATTGATATTTTCTGCTGAATAGCTATACTAACATTTTCAAAAGTATTATTTATATTTAGCGGTAGCTGGTGATGTGTTACAGAATTTTTTACAAAGATAGCTACCCCACCGCTGCACCGATTACGCGGTCGGTCATAGCGATATAGAATATAACCGGGAATATAAATTTTCATGGAAGGGCAAAGATGAGTTTCCTGAATGCAAGCTATTTGTATTTTATTATTATGCAAAAAGTGGGCTAGCATGTGAATATTGGGTTTAATACCGTTTGCATTCCAAGAAATGAGACGAAGTGAAGAATGAGTTACACTTCTTATATGCATGTTTTTTTATGGAAAATAACTTTTATTGATTGAAGGATGGAGTTTGTGAGAGATGGAATAATTTGACTCATGAGTCTGGAGAAGAAATGTTCTATCTGATGGGAGATGAATTGTTCCAGCTGGAATGGCTGTCCAGTGGGTGGGTGCATGGGCTGCTTGAGGACATCTGCATATTGGGGCATTTGGTTTGACAATGATGGTTGTGGAATTCTACGTTGGGTGAAATATGATTTCTTGTGGCATTGTGATAGGGTTAGAAGGGGGAGGATGAGGATAGGCTACAGGAGAAGGTCTTGGAGGGGTTAATGAGCGAGGATGATAGCGCATTGCTTGTTGTGAGACTTGCTGACGGGTGGGGTTGCGAGTTGGGAGTGATTTCCTTAGGAGGATATTTTGATAAATTTCACAGTCACGACTAGAGGACCGATGAGCCTTTCCGCATAGTGAACATTTGGTATCCGTACTAGAACATTCGGCCGTGGCATGCGGCCCTGCACATTTACCACAACGAGGAGGGTTCCCACAGTTCTTTTTTGTGTGTCCAAATAATTGACAACCACGACACTGCACTGGCCCGGGTCTATGACGACGCTCTTCAACCGTGATTATAGCATTAAATAATTCCTTTAGTTCATATATTGCCCTGCTTTCTGCTGATTTCGTAAGAGTAACTGCACATAAAGGCCAAGGTTTGCGATTAGAATCAGTCAGTCTGATAACCGTTATTACTGGTAAACTTTTTTTTACTAGTTCTTCAAGTATTTCTTGTTCACTATAGGATATTGGAACATTTCGTAGCACCACAGAAATAGTAGTTTTTGTCGGGTCCCGGTAGGTATGATAGTACAATCCTTTCGTTGACAAGTGCTTACGAAGTAAAGTAAAGTCTTCGACTGTACTTGCTCTGATTTCAGTATATGGTCCTCTGACTTTAGTAACAAAATTTTCATGTTTGAGCAGATCCTTAATTTTTTGTAGAAGTTCCACATGAACCGGTGGATCATGAATAATGATAGGAGGTATCTTGATTGGTTGTGGGGGAGGAGAATTATTGTTTGCGACACCTTGCTCTGGATCAGGGTCAGGGTCGGGGTCAGAAGCGAGAGGGGAGTATCTATTGCCAGTTGGGATGTTGTATGAGGGCATATTTGCAATATAAGACATGCTGCTGGGGCCCTGCACATATGAAGTTTGGTTATACATTGCGTCTTGCAATCTGGGGCGCTTAAGCGAAGGAGGTTGCACTGTACTTATCTGCAAAGGAGGTTGAGAATATCCCACGGGTGGTGAGGACAGCTGCGTGAAGGTTGAATTTGCAGGTTGGCTTGCTGCATATAGGTGATGTTGCTGCTGCTGTAGGTGATTAATTAGATGCGGCTCCGTATAATGAAAGTCGTTTAATGCGTGTAGAGCTGACGACACGACATCTGAGAGCGGCGGAAATGATGCATTTGCGTTTTCTGCCATTGTGTATTTAACTAAAAACTTTACGAAACTATGTTCACTTCCGAAAACTTGTCTACGAGAATCGCACTAGTGGCCCGATAGGGCCCGTCGCCGAGGCGACAACACCTCGTGCTGATGTGTTTCCTAATAAAACACTGATTAATATGCACTTCACTGCACTAGGATATTTGCACAAGACACTCGCTTTCTGAACGGCCGTGTCACGGCCCCGCTAGGGCCTTCCTTATCACTGGTCGCAGTGGAGGTACTGCAGATCCATGTTTTTCTTTATGTTTTTTTTTCTGAATATAACATTTTATTAATAGTATGGCATAGTGACCATGCTAATAAAAGCGTTTGAAATAATATGTTGAAAATGGGAAGAACTCAAAGTTCTTCGAACCGGTTCTGCTCCTCCAATATTCAAGCCAGATATTTTTCTAAATTCAGTGGCAGAAAGTCATTTCAACGTTAAAGTTGTCAAAAAGTTGAAGATGTATTAGCCTATATTTTTTCGAATCTTTCGTCATTCGTTGTGTTACGTGTTTGGCAAGTGATGGCTTACGTATTAGGAGTTACAGTAGTATAATATACCTATCCCTTACCAATAATAGGAGACAATATGTGCTTAGAAACTGGATCACACTTCGATTGTCTGTTAATTCTGTTCAAAACTTCGGTAAACAGACAGTCACTTTCTTAGTAATTGGTATTGTACGATATGTAATTTTAGGGACAATCGGTTCAAAACAATAAGGAACATAGATTGATGGAGAGGGAGGAAATACTTAAGAATGTGTAGAGGAAACAGTTAATCTTGACATAAATAACACATAAAATCTTAACAAAACTTTGAAAACTATTACAACATTTCGCGGCTCAGTATTTGGTCGCTTCTTCATGTACTGTGTCTGGAAAAACAGGATATGGAAACAACTGCGAAAATCTTAAAGTTCGAATATACAACGTAAGTACAAAGTACAATTGTGTGTTGAGCCTTACCTTTGACAGAATGATAGAGATCAATAAATATTGACTATGAGTCATTTCACGAGACTTGAACTTACGAAGAACGTTTTTGAAAATCGAAATCAAAACAATTTTTTTTCTTTTATGGTTCCATCAATATAATCAATAAGAAATGTGATTTCGATTCCACTTCCGAAACGGTTGTTAATATAATATAATAACAATACAACTCCCAATTGTACTGTCTCACTATTTACGTGATTAAAATGATTGTATGTCTGTTTTAATGACCTATTCTTATTCAGATCCATCACAGACAGGTATTAATCCTGGTTACGGTTTTGGTTTTATGTCTTGAGTCTGTCCCACTAGGGCCATCGTGCGGCGGCGCCGGTGAGCGGTGGCGGGCAGATGAAAGTTGGGGCTGTTGGCGTGGGAATACACGGGGAGTGCGCGCGCTCGCACGCCGGAACACGATATTGCGGCGCTGTCACTCAACGCGAGGCGCGTCGGCGGCCCCGCCCCCCTGCCCCACCCACCGTCAGGCAATGGCCCACGCCGCCTTTGTACGCGCGCAGCCCAGTCACTGCACGGTCGCCTCTTCCCAGCCTCAGACTCCACGAAAGACAGGTCGATCCAGGGAGGCGGTGTTGGTGGCCACGGCGGGGACCGTGTGTATGAGGGTCGGGGACGAGGTGCGTGTGTCGGGGCGAAGAGTGTGTCAGGGACAATGTATGTGCCGGGGACGAAATGTGTCGGGGACCATGTGCGCGTCGGAAACTATGTAGTTCGTAAATGCCGGGGACGATGTGGTATTGTGACGTACTGAAGTGAATGACACAGACACTGCGTTGAAGATAACAATATTTACATTTATTTACAAAAACTTAACAATTAAAGAAATTTTTACAAATACTTATTAAACCCCGGCAATCTTTTTCTTCCCCTTAGCCATGAAAACCCCGCGACCGTCCCTAGGCCCTACAGTCCAGTGCCACTGCTCGAAAGCAAGTACAACGCATGATGCGATGCAATAGGACGTTAAGTCCCCGGTATCCAAGTACCCACATGGCCTGGCGCCAAAAACCGGTCTCCGCCCCGGAAACCACGTGCTGGAGTGCACTGGAGATCCCACCCAGCCTCTAGCTAACAACAAGCTCTACGAATCTATATGAATCTCCGCGAGCGCAGAAAGCGCCCGCTTTATGTACATCCCCGTCTCCCCCACCCAGCGTCATGTCATCGGCGTCCCCTGGATCGATGACTAGCCAATACCAGGGGTCTTGCACAATCGTCCCAGACTCGCCACTAACCTTTCTTAACATTTTATTTGCGTGGGATGTTTCCTGGAGCAGTCACATCCTGTCGGTCGCTCCTTTATTTTTAGCTCAGGTGCGCCCTTTCACTAGAGCTTCCGGTTCAGGTATGCCGCTCGCTTGGAAACGTTGCCACGATGCCACAGTATTAGAAACAATGTGGGTGCCGGGACTGTAAGTGGGTGTCGGGCCCGATGAGTGCGTGTGTGTGTGTGTGTGTGAGAGAGAGAGAGAGAGAGAGTGTGTGTGTGTGTGTGTGAAAGAGACGATGTATGTTTGACAGGGACGATGTGTGTCAGGGAGGGTGATACCAAACAAAGCAAGGAAACCCACGACTCAATGAGTGGTCGTACTACTTCGCTACAGCCGCAGCAAATTGGCCCACCTGAACGGAAAAAAGGATTCTTTTATGAATAAAAACGCGTCCGAAATGTGGGGGCGCGAACCAGCGAGCGCTCGGCACTCCACGCAAAGAAATGAACACCGAACACGTAGGTTTCCAGGGCCAGAGACCATAAATATCATTCGGAGCTCCTCTGGTAACGATGTGACATTGGTGGAAGTGAAGTTTTGCGACAGAGTGCAGGAAGGCTATGGAAATGTGGATATTTGTGACAATGTGCTGTGATTACGACTTACAAACAGAAAAGACACGAAGCATTAAACATGGAGGGCGAAGGTGAAGATAATGGAATGAGGCATCTCCATCCTTCATTTCAGGCGCTATCTGAAGAGGAATTCAAGCAGACTGCTGCTTTGATCGGTATTTTTCCCTGGTTTGTGCGATCAACACCAGGCGAATGCCGGAGCAATATCCTAACAAATGAGCCATGGACCGCGCACAATCTCTCCTTCCTCTTCCTTGTTCTATCCTCATCCGTTATTACATACACACTTACATGCATTACATTTCCACACATGTCGGGAGAGCAGTCGGGAGCTTAGAGTTTGTCCCGGCCGGTGAGAGCTACCGCTGGTGGGAGCTACCTGGTTGGAGAAAACACCACAAGCCGACGTGTAGGTCGGTGCCGGTCCGCGCCATCCTCCGTTTTAAAATGCACTACACTTTCGGGACAAATGACCTTGGCAGTTGACGGACCTCAGAATAAATAATTAATGCAGCTGCGCAGACACGCGATCTCCGCGCTGTCCGAACAGTTCCTTTTGACTGATACAGAGGGAACACACTAAAGCGAATCCTTCAAGTCAATTGTATTATAAAAACGATCGTGAGCGAGGAGGGTGGGCGCAGCCTTGCGCAGCAGCGATGGAGTAGGAGGGGCGGTTAGGGGCTCTCATCTCCATTTGGAAGACGTGTGCAAAAGTGTATGGCCGCTTTCAGCTTTAGTATCTACAGGGAGGACGCAAAAGACACAGCAGAGAATTGGAGCTACTAAGCGGCGAAGTGCGTAAGTAGTTTGTATAAGTTCTATTAGACTTGGTTGAGACATTCGGTTTCTCACTGAACTATTTTATTTTATCCTATTCAAACTACAATTCACTTTTGTCAAGTCATATTTTATTCTCTCTAACGTAAATGTCGGACGCTTACAGTATTTTTTGTACTTATTTGTACAACGTTTTTGTCCCAAGAATATTTCATTTCTATACTCATTTATTTATCCACTTTTACTCCGAATACCTATTTATTTGGAGCAGAAATACAAACACTACAACGCGCTAAACAGAGCATGGCAATATTCATTACGTTGCCGGTGTTCAACATGGATTTCTGCACCAAGTGGAGGTTAACTAGCTGCCGCCGCTAGACCTGTTACGCGCCTTAGGCCCCGATGCAGGCGCGAGGGAGCGCACGAGAGCTGTCGGAGGCTCGTTGCCTGCGGAGAACCCATCGCCAGACCATCTCCATATCGGCCTGGGGGAAAGCAGCAAGTGGCTCGGCGGCTAACGAGGCAGCTGCGCAGACACGCGATATCCGCGCTGTCCGAAGAGTTCCTTTTGACTGATACAGAGGGAACACACTAAAGCGAATTCCTGGATACAATGTGCACTCAAAAGTCTTGGAAGGAGTGGTTTGTAAATTTTTATGATGAAAGAAAAAAACAAGCACGTTTTACAAAAATTATTTATATTAGGATTTATATCCACATTTTAACTGATTTGTTTCAATCATTTTTAACAATTACTTATCCATGTAATATGGTTAACTAATGCGTTATTTTTTAAATTATTTTTTAACATGTTTGTGAATTTGTACACTTTTGTTGAAGGTTAATAATACTTCGCCTCATCCATAAAGGAATTTCACATCATTTTTCCGGAGACCACTAATTTATTTCAATATGTCATTTCGGATCTCATCAGGATGATACCAGAACCTCAAACCTCAGAGCTTTGTTTGGCACATAACCATATTTAAAAAGAATGTAGTTCAGTGGTCTTCGATTATGGAGGTGGACGGCCAGGGAAGATTTTTCACCTTGTTTCCGCCGTCATTGATAGGCAGAGAGAAGGAGCCGGAGAAAGAGGGAGAGAGTGGCAATTAAATTTTGGGTTAAAGCCGATGAACGCCCAGTGCCAACTATCGACCTGGTTCAGAAGGCTTAGGGAAGTGATGGCATTAGTGGCTTTAATGAGTCCTGGAGGTTTAGAGCTTGGAGCAGAACGCAGAGCGGAAGGCGGCAGCTTCGAACTCCGTATAATGCAGAAGGATTATCACTGTGCTTGTGAGGTGGCTGGCTTCTCCTACCACCTACATCCCATATAAACATCATGTATCATCACCATCATTTGCCCCTCTCGCTCAGCCTATCATCCTCCAAACAGCGTAAGGCAAACATTAAGTAAAAAAAGAAAATACAAACTGAAGAATTCTCCATGTATAGGCTTAAAAACTATTATGACATTAATCTCTCTAACGGTCTTTATTTTGGGAAGGTGACGTTGAAATTTCTTCAATATCCTCAATCATTATATTTAATACCTACAAAAAGAATCACTTTGAATTACAATTCAGACCACTTAAATGAAAATATATGAAAAAGGACTATTGAAATTAGTATTGAACGGTGTTGACTCTCTGCGTTCAGTTATGGGTAGTTATAGTACAGCACTAATTTAAGCGGTTCTTTTTATTTTATAATTGTTATTAATTAGTGAATGGATCACCGCTTGTTGTCAGAGGAAATATCTACGCACACAGGTTTAACCTCTTCGATTAAAAAACATTATTCAAAATGTTCCTTAAAAACACGTAATTCAAGAACTTATGTTAATATTATTAAATCGCTCTCACACAATCAGCATTCATCATATTTTATATTTTAAATAAAATGAAGGGATGAGATCGAGAAAACCCAAACATGGGAAACTAACGCCTCCTTTATTCGTCATGCACAATGTGTCTTACACGAGTGGCACTATCCTATGATCAAATAAAATCATTTTTACCAAGTGTGTGGAACACTATTTTTTAGACAGCCTTGCCGACTTTCTTTTATTTTAATTCAAGAATACAAGTAACTTAATCCAGTACCATTTTGCATTAAGATTTAGCAGGACTAGTAGATCAGTACTAGCTGATCAGACGAAAGTATATTGCTTTCTTTGTAAAATTCATAGTTTTATACGAACATATAAGCATCGTATCACTTTTAGCACTAGTGATAAAAATTTAACTTTTAGTACGCTGTGTATGCTCTAAAAGTAACAGCTTTTACTAGTGGCTGGCTAAAAAAAATTATCTGACGTCGTGGATTCGCGTATTCGAAGCACGACCCAACGCCAGTTGCACCCTCGTCCCACTCCCAAGGGAGAATAAGCTCCCAGCGGTCGCCATTGCAACTCGTCTACTCAAAATGGGCATCGAGCTGCGACGCAACGGGCCGGCAGTTGAAAGCAAATTGAAAACCTAAACGTCACTTCCACAGCGTCGAACGAGAGCTGAAGTTGCCGGCGAATACAACGTTCTCTGCCGGGTTGAGCTGTTTCCAATCGATTATCTTGCGGAGAGGGCCCAAGTCAATGACCGTAAATTTCCATTACGTCGAAAATCGCTGCCGTCTTGTGGCGCTTGCTGCACGATCTGCGACCTTCCCTTCTCTCGCGGCCATTAGCCGAAATGTTCGTTGATGGTTGGTAGTTGCGACCATGTGTGCGATCTCCAGGTCTGTTGCAGGGTGAGTAGAAGCTACAAATTGCATGCGAACCACCGCATGGAAAATGTTTGGTTTATAGTAAGGTCTCTGAAGGCTGCAGTTATACCAACTGTACATCGTTTTTTACTCTGCAGATAGTTGATAAAGGTGACAGAGTACTGAACAATGAATATTGCAAAACCAATTTCTAAGAGAGCTACAGGCGTGATCAATTCTCTGATCGAGTCATCGTGCGGGTAATGGCGTGACGTTAGCGCTGCTATGACAGTCTCTTATGAAGACAGTTTTTGTCACGTGTGATACTCCTCTCCTTCACGGTTACTTGTTAAGGATGAGAAAGAAATAGCGATTAAAAGTTTCATAACTGATCTCGAGAAGTGTTGCAGACATGATCAAACTACTAATTGGGTATTACACGATACTACTGTTCGCTCGAAGTGTAGTTTGTAGTATAAAGTGGAAAATCAGAAAAATGGATTAAAAAGAATACTAAAAGCTTTTAAAATGTGTGTTTGAAGAGGGATGATAACAATCAAATGGCCAGTAAAGATTAAAATACTTGTGAGAGTTCAATTCTTGTTGCATCAGCGTTACCAATTTTTAAAATCCACTTGACGGCACGTAGTTTTTGGAATGATCGTGAGTTTCCTGATAAATGCTCGTATCATACCTAATTCTAATACCTGAAATTGATATTACATACAATGGATCAGTATATAGAAGCATCTTATAGAGTTCAAATTATGTTTAGTAAAATGAATGAGTAAATTTTTTAAGAAAAATATGCACAATAAATTGCAATTTTCAGGAATACAGTGATTATTAAGAAAATAGGCAATATAAGAAAGATATGCATAATAAAATCGTATTTAAATAACTGGACATTCGGTATATCGCGCATTACCAATTGAGAATACTTTTGGACGACAGGGTAAAAATGCATTGCATTGAAATCCAGACCCTAATTACGAGAGAGGAAGATAGCTTTGCAGTAGATATAGAGAGCTTTGCGTAAACGAAGATGAGATGAGATAGGAAGCGAATTAGATCATATTAAAGGAGAAACATAAAGTGGATAGAAGAAGAAAGCAATACATAATCAAGAACGGTGACTGATGAAACCGGATGTTCAAAATTATTAGAGTAGTATCTTCTGTGGCAGTGAGGGCAAATGGGACGCTATCTTCTCAATGTCTATTTTAACAACCCTTTATTATTTTCAATCCAGCTTCAGCCATCAGATCTGATAATCACACTTAGAGACTATTAAATATTACGTGTTTGTTTATTTATTAATGCATTCATTTTTAAACGTAAAAATTCAGGAAAACGTTTTTGAAGTTGTGTGGGGGATTAAGGGGAAGAAAACCAATTTTAGTGTTCATCAGAAAATCAACGGAGATCTCAGTTGTTACTATTTAGATTACGAATAGCTGGACGGAATAATTCCATCAGTATGATAAGTTCACAGGTCCCGACTTCCAAGCTGTTGTGAAAGGTAAATCGAATCTTTCAGAAATGCATGATGTGAAAAAATATTATTAAAATTTTTTGTTTTCATATTTTAGATTTTATTGAGAATTGTAGTGTATTTTGAATGCCAATTTGCATGGGTCGCTACTATTTTGGCTTGGCCAGTTTTGGAATATCATTTTGGCCCGTTTACCTGGCGGATAATTAATTCACTTGTGGTGACATGTATTTATGGGGAGACCATCGGGTGTTACTGGGGAGGGTCCAGTCAAGAGGGATGGTCGCTGCCGAGTCAGCCAAGAGGGGGAGAGGGAGGGAGGGAGGGAGAGAGGGAGGGATGGCCCTTCTGCCACGCCACGGAGGGCGAGGACGAGGACGGAGGAGCAGGCGAGCCGCGCGCGCTAGGCAGTCAATGGTGATTGAGGGCGCAGCGGCCTTTGGGGGGGGGTAAGGGAAAGCAAATACAGGGGCAATGACGCGGCATTGGAAGAGTATGCGATGACGCCACGCTATCAGAAGGGTGCTTGCAAGTGGAGCGGGTGTGCGGTTTACGATCATTTATGATTGTGGACTACGAACCTCTTTACGAAAAATACTAGAGTTTGATTACGAACTCCTCGCAAAACAAAGACAAGGAGAAGGGTCGTCGATTTATATTCTGATAATGTCACCTTATTTAACATATCAACAAATAACAAGCACAACACAAAACACAAAAAAAAACAAGAAACATAGTGTTGGAACCATTATTTGAAGGCACATGGATATGGGGAGCAGTGGCGTGCCAAATGGGAATGAGAGGGAGAGAGTTTAAGAACTATATTGGAGGTGCATTGTGTGTTCGATTAAGGAACACTTTTAACTGTAAATATTTCGAGCAACAAATAGTTCCGGGAAGTTTTTCATGTTCGAACAAAATAAGGTAATATCCTAAATACGAACACAGAATGAATACAGAAAAGGCGAGAGAAGAAGAGAGAAATGTCATTAATATTTGACATACTTTTTATTCCTTTCATAAAAATACTTTGAATAAATAAAACTGGATGACGGTGCATGATTGTATGTTTATATTACTGTTCAGTTCAATTCAATTTCATTTACAATTTGCTTCAAAAATTAATCCATTAAATATTTATATGTGCAACACTAGCTCACTAGCAATCATGTTAAATTACAAATCACTTCCGCTTCATATATAGAATATAAACAATAGGAAATATTAATACTAATTAACTTTTCCATACGTTTAACCTTTATACATTAATATAAAGTTTAGTGATACAAAACACACAAACAGCATACAGTACAAAACGTTTCAGATAAAACAACATGTACAACAAAAATTCTGATACATATGCTAATTAGGGCTTGCCAAGATACATTTTTATAAGTGTAATAAATATAATTCAAAAATATAAACAAATATATTCAAACCATAGTAATAGTGCGCTCGTAGAATTTGGCTTATAAACATTCATTTATTACAAATGCCCATAATTTCAGAACTTATTAAATAAAAATGTTCGTAGTTTTAGTGTTTTTGACTTTAGTTCAATTAAGCCCTGGTATCCATGCATCAGTCAGGGTATCCGAGGAGGAAACGTCGAAAATTCGAAAATAAGCTTAAGAATATTTAAGAATATTTGTCTAATAGAGAGTATCATTATCTAATAAACTAATTGGATATTCCGAAGGGCTGAGCCGCAAAAGTTGGTTTGCCACATCCCAAGGACTGGAAGCCAGCAAACGTATAGATAGCACAGCGCTTTTGTCGACAGAAATCAGCTTTTTCCACATAACTCGCGACGGGATTGCATTGTTGGAGAATCTGCAGACAACCGGTCACATGGTAGATCGCCTCGCTAGCGTAAAAGCTAAAGTAATACATGCGTATTGAATGCACTGAAGGTTGTATTACTACTTAAAGATCGTTATCGCATCCTGAAGCCACAAGCTTATAGATTCTCCATGCAACAAGAGTGTGGGCGTGAGAATATCCTTGTGAATTTCATAAACAATGAGAGTAACAAATACAATCAGTAAGAAAACCGTTTTCTTTTCGCCCAGACAAGGTAATATTGACAATTTATTCAATATTTAATGATCCTTACGCTGAGATATGCTAACAATCTTAATACTTGTCGTTCCAGAACCTTCCCTTTGTGTCAAAGGAATAAAAAAGATGTGTAGCATTTTTCGGCACAAACATCTTCACAAGCTCTCCCAAAAAACTGAAGCTACATTTGCAGCCTTGGCAAATATAGTTGTACGAGGGGGTCCAAAATGTTCAAAATGGGTCAATTTTCGAAAATTCACGATCTTAC
This sequence comes from Acheta domesticus, assembly GCA_031308135.1. Taxonomy (NCBI): domain Eukaryota; kingdom Metazoa; phylum Arthropoda; class Insecta; order Orthoptera; family Gryllidae; genus Acheta; species Acheta domesticus. The sequence continues at coordinate 108,524,417 of JAHLJT010002406.1, read as the reverse complement.
GGCTATCTTAGAAAGCAGTTGAAAAGTTAGTTTCAATTTTCTCTCTGTAGGTAGCCGGTGGTTTTTGAGGGAAAAATTAAACTAACTTGGGCGTGGTATGTTTGAAATGTATGCATGTTCTTCGCTGTTAATTAACGCCAAACAATTGTTATAAATGATTGAATTCCAAGTACGGCGTCAAATATGAATTAATTTAGCCGCCTATGTCCCAACAACATTATTGAAGAAGATTTTTTTTATTTAAATGTACCTAGTTTGTGGTTTCCTTAATGCCATTTACATTTTTTGAAACGATAAGTAGTTTTTGCAAAATTTTGAGTGAAAGGGGCAAATTTAAATATATAACTAGTGGTGCCTCAGAATGATGCAGACTTTCCCTTATTAGTTTTCTATTTCCTTGGGTCTGGGCTAGGTATTCGGAATTGGGACATACTCTTGCCAGCTGCCATCTATCGCCGCCCATAGTACGTTTTTTTGACATTTTCTTAATGCCCCTGTTTCCTAATGGTAGAAAGAAAATATCAATTTTATAATATTAAAGAACATAAAAACCCCGTCCTACATATCAATTTTCTTTTAAAAATTTGTAGCTGTTATTAAGAAAATGGCATTTAAGCGCTACTAAAAATGCAAAAATTGTAGCTCTTTTTCATAGAAAATGTTTGAGTTTTCAAAAAATTTGAAGTAATTTGAAGGACTTACACTCAAAAATGTAATAATGCTAACAAATTTCTGCAAATGTTCTTATGAAAGATGTGACAGATCATTAAAAAAATTACATTTCTGTAATTTTTGAAAAAACAAACAAACAAACGATACTTCAAAATAAACTTTACGTCATATTAAAGGGTACAATTAGCACTATCCGTTCAAAAAAAAATGAAGAAAAAATTTGCTTGAAAACATTTTTTTGAAATGATTGCATCAGTAGTGTTAAATATCTTAAATAACATGATCCAAAGGCCATTTTGATGTAATCTATTAATTTTGTACTTTTTCAGATGTCTCTCATATCATTAAAATTTATACATTATGATTTTTTATGCATTATTGCTGAGTACGAGTGCTTCAAATGGTTGCTGATGAAATTTCTAAAAAATTCCAGTTTTTTGTAACAACGAGCGCTCAAAATTGCGTTTTCAGAAACACAGAAACGATATTTTCTCAGAAACGGGTCCCAGTTTTTCATAGACTAATATTTTAGTCTCGAATATATTTGATGAACGCCTGGGGAGTTATTGTGTATTACCAGTAGCACACATAAAAGGTTTGTGTCGATAATAAATGGGACAAAACCGCTATCTTTCCTTAGCGTATTGAATAAGCGGATTGTTGGGATCGTTGTACCACCTACTTGTCCCCTACCCCTCCTCCCACGTGCGGACGTCGACCTTCGCCCGTCCCGTCACCTCATTCCCTGCTTTCCCACCAGAGACGTGGTCACGCGTGCGGTCGGGCGCGTGCGCGGGAATTGATGTGTCGCGGGCGCCTTGGTGGTTCGCGGTGGCCTTGGATTTGCGCGCGCTGCGGAGCGGAAAAGGTCGCGGATGACATGGAATGGCGGGCAACGAGATGCTCGGGCTAGACTATCGAGCTAAGCAGTGTCTATTTGAACAGAAGTAATACACTATTAGAAACATCAGCGACAACGAAATAGACTTAAATTTTAAAAAAATAGCAGAATTCAATTCAAAGTCTAAATTTTTCTTTCAAGTTGAACATTTTCCCACTGAAATGTATGATTGATTATTTTGTATTTGATATTTGTAACTGACATAATCATTAGTCCCGTAAGTGTAGTGTGTGCTATATGCCAAGAGAGCGTGGTGCTTTCCAGCTGGAACGTGAAATCCAGTATCGAATTGCGAGGATTCCTCTTCAAAGACTCCTTCTCTCCACTAGCGAGACACCGCCCCAGCCGCGACAACTTACAGCTCCCGATGATGACTGATTGATCATTAGTGATTCCGAGCGCGTCAACTGCTAACGTCATTAGTGCCGTAAAATATATTTCATGTTTTTTCCTCGGGAGGTGGCGGTGGTCTTCCATTGGATGGCGGGATTCGGTGCCGACCTACCGTCAGCTAGTGGAGGTTTTCCCAACCAGGTATCTTCCACCAGCAGGGCCCTGCCCCAGCCGGGACAAGCTGTAAGCTCCCGACCGATCTCCAGAGATCTGCGGTAGTGGTAGCGTATGTTACTGTGTATATGTGTGTGTGTGTGTAAGGGGTGAGGAAAGGACAAAGAAGGGGGAGAAAACATCGCACGCTCGCTCCTGCTTGCTTTCATATGCGAGAACACAACTGCTATGAAATTACTGTCGTGGCGTTTTGAATTTTGCAACAATGCTAGGACGCGTCTAAACGGAAACCGCCAAGCTTTTCTAAGAAGATCTGATAATAATACAGCGGCTTGCCTATGACCAGTAGGCGCTGCCATCTTGCGGTCGTGTTTGAAAGCACTTTTTTACCAACAGGTGAAGATCTGGCGCTAAAGAGCCCAAAGCAGTTCGTGAAAAGAAGTGAATCTGCTCTTTTCTTTAGAATTAGCGCGCGAATTTTGGAAGAAAATATTTTTTATAAATATATATATGTATTTTGTAAATATATATATATATAGCTATTATTTGATAGCGTATAATTTCACCAAAAATGTGAAAATTGTCACTTTTTCCATCGCCGTGTTGTCAAAACTATGTGAGTTCTACAACTGCATAAAAATATAATACAAATGGTTTTAAATTTGTGTTGGAAAAAGAAGCCTGATACCATACAGCTATATCAAGTCACAACAATCACTCGTAATTCACAGAAATTCGCGAGAGCAAAACGGAATTCCATTGTTGCATTCCCTGCATTGTCCATACTCCCTTAAAGAGTTAGCAATTTTTATTTGAAATATTTCAAAATAAATAATTTATAAAAGATTAATGTGTAAATGTATAACAAAAGGTCAAATGTATAAACGAACAACGAGATAATATACAAAATTGCAAATTCTAATTTATTACGCATCCGGCTGTCTGAAGCGCATTAAATTTGCAGCAGTCTATTATGTTTGTCACGAAATTATAGAAAAACTACTCGTATTTTCGAAAAATTAAGCTTGGCCTTATTTGAACATGTAGTTTTTATAAATACATTTCATTGAGAAATACAGCTTCCATCTATCGCCACCTAAAGTACATTTTTTTGACATTTTCTCAATTTTTCGGTTTCCTAATGGTGGAACGGAAATATTAATTTTAGAATAGTAAAGAACACAAAAATCTCGTAACTGGCAATTTTCTTGTAAAATATTATAGCCATTTTTAAGAAAATGAGGTTTAAGCCCGACTAAAAATACGAAATTTGAAGCTCTTTTTCACAGAAAAGTTTTGAGTTTTCAAAAAGCTTCATTGAAGTCATTTGAAGCAATTATACTCACAAATATAATAAGTTTACATATTGTTGGTAATGTGCATTGTAAGAAGTGAGAGATATTTGAAAAAAAATTACATTTGTGTAATTTTTCA
>JAHLJT010002406.1:108477713-108520803 GCA_031308135.1 Acheta domesticus | reverse complement strand
AAAAACAAAAAATATCTCAAAATAAACCTTACGTCATTTCAAAGAGTGCATTTAGCACTATCCGATCGAAAAGTTTGAAGAAATGTTTTCTGGACATTTATGAGAAAATGGCGCTTGAGCGTTTCTGAAAATGCGGAATTTTGAGCTAGTTTTCACAGAAAACGATTGAGTTCTCGAGAAACGTTACTGCAAATTATTTAAAGCACATGTACTCATTAATATAATAAACTGAACAAATCGCCACTAATAGAAATATTAACAACGTGAGATTCATGTCAATATACTACATTTTTGCAATTACTGTAAAAAACAAAAGAATGGATCAGTATTTTATGTCATCAAATAGAGTACATTTATGACTATCCCTACCAAAGGTTTGAAGAAAAAATTTGGAGCCTTTTTTGAAAAAATGTTGCTTTTGTATTTTTTTAAATTGCACATATTGCACGCAATATTGCGCGAAAACTACTAAAATTTTCAAAAATATATATACGACCTTAAAGAAAGAACTCACTATGAAGAACAAATTTTATTTGAAGGAAAAATCTCTATCTGCAATTTTGTCGTTGAAGGAAGACGCCGAATGAAATTAAAACTTTCTCAATTTTCAAAAATTCAGAGAAAACCGAAAATCGAACCTATGCCACCTTAATAAGTCTATTTTACTCTGTTCTTACAAGAAGTTTAAAGAAAAAAATTGGAGCGGTTTTTGAGAAAAAATTGAAAATGTCCGGAAGGCTATATATAAAGTGACCCCCCCCCAAAAAAATTAAGATATCGGTTTCAAATTCAAGGGACCACGAGATCAGCCAGTTCGATCGGGGAGTGTCAATTTTGGAGCAAATCGGCTGAGCGGTTTAGTCGCTACCGTTGTTCACAGACAGACGGACGCACCGACGCGACGGCTGACGGACAGACGTTTTGCTTTCAATTTGTTTTTTCGGTATCAAGGGCCCACAAAACAGGGATTCTGACTGCATCACGTGTTAGGAGGTTTTTTTCTTAATTTAGCAACTGGATTTATCCACTTTTTCGTTACCAGTGCCCTGTAATAAGAGTTTTTCTGCCGAAATCCGCCGTTTTTTCGCGCAGCATTACATAACTACGTACATATAGTACACGGAAAAGTAAAAATATTGACATAAACATTTACAGAAGACTATTTGAACATATTTTCCCAATATCAAAAATTTTCTTGGCAAAAATATTCTGAGCATTAATGAGTTGCTTGCTTTCCTCGTGGAGAGCGAAGTACATAGACAAATGTGGTATTATATTCTTGGCTGTCCGGGATGAGCCGCGTCTCAGTAGGTTTTACTGACGTTTCGGCCATCTTGCTGTGGCCTTCTTCAGAGCTAAACTGCTTTTTGAAGATGAGCATTTTGAAAAAATTCAAAATCAAAATTTTAATTCAAATTTGAAAACCGTTTTGAACCTAATCCCTATTGAGTTGTTTATCATATAAAATTCCATAAAGAAAACTGCAAAATGACACCTTTTCCAGCTCTCTATATTAATTTGGGGAGGTTCTACATTAATTTAAACATTATGGGGAACCCAATTTTGTAAAATTTTACATGGCTGTGTTTCACAAACGAGTGGAAATATTTTACTCAAAATTTGTAGTTTTCTTATTCTTCATTCATACTACCTATGTGTCAAATTTCATCTGAATCTAAAATGGTGAGATAAAATTTTAATTAAAACTGTCTTGATTTAATATGGAATGACCCTCTTCAAACTTACATCTTTAAATAATGTTACGTACATAACAATATCAGTAGTTTTCGCTTAGTTTCATCTGAAACAAACAATTTTAAAAAACAGAAAAGAGGACTTGTAAAAAGCTTCAAGTATTAGTAATTTTCGAGTAATTTTGCATTAAATCTTGAGAATTTTATTACACTTTACAATTTCTTGTTTATCATGAATAAACACACACCTGATCACCCGCCCTGTAGCCGAAGTGAAATCACTTTGGTGATTCAATTTGAAGACCAGAATTTATATTCCACGATTCCCTGTGAAACACCTTTGTTTTGTTCAATTCTTTTCTCGGCTAGAACAAAGTGCTCTTTCAATTATGGTAAAGTCTTACTTCAATTGCCTGTCAACTTTTGAAAGTTGCAAATCTTCGAAAATTGTGTAATCGAATCTCTTCGTGCATGTTACAATACCACCTCCTAATTGTGGATTTTTACACAATAATGAACAAGTAGTTTAGTGCAATGGGTTAGTTTCTCTTTAATACTCAGGATCAACCAGTTCTTCGCAGATGATAATTTGAACGGGGGTTGGGTACTTGCCATTGACGGCCACGAAAGTAATTTTGAACCACTTCGCAAAGCGGTGTACTAGTTTCGTTCTCTGGCCGCGTGGCTGCGCTAGTGCGCCTGTTGGGCGGCAAAGCACTGGCGTAGTCCGACCTGTGTGTGGCATCCCTGGGGAAAGGCGGTTCCGAAAGCTAATTTTCCCCTATCGATTCCCGCCATCGCACTCGCTGCTCGTCCCCACTCTGCTTGGGAAATTGCGCCTCGGGGACGGCAATCTCGTTCGGAGTCGGATGAGTCACTGACGCCAAAATGGCGACTCCGCAAATGTTTGTTGCCCTCGAGAATCGGTCGGCGGATTCTGTACCTAGGTTGATGCATCTATGGAGTGAAATTGATTATATTTGCGTTTTCGAAAGATTTGTGCGCGCCTGGTTTCGTTTTTCACTCGATATTCGAGATAATTACGTACCCTGCTTAACTCAGATCACATATCACATAGAAGAATGGAAGCTAGCTTCAGATCGCATAATACCAGTGTTAATGGACTTGACAAATTGGAATAAATCCCTGAATTTCTCGTTCACCTCTAAATTGACAAAAAATAAATTGGCTCGCTAAATTGGATTTGATCATTATCACTTGGAAAATAGATAAGTTTCTTTCTACGATTGACAAAAGCCGTTGATTGGTTAAAGAGTTTAAACAAGCGGGGAAAACCTCGCACAATTCATTGAGCCAAAACCCCCTCCTATGTCAAGTACAGTAAATCTATAATGCTTTGATATACTTTCTTTCATTTCTAAACATTTTATGTGTTATACTCAATTATGACTAGTGCCTTGTCCTTCATGTACACGCACTGCGTACCTTGTAACATAGAAAAATATTTATTTTATTTGCAACGTAAAATAAATCTTATTTTATTTATAACATAAGTCTTTTAATTTATCAACTGCGTTCTAAACTAGCAGTTATGAAATGCCGCGCCTCCCGGACTCCGCGCAGGCAGCATTGGGCTTTACCCACAGGTTCTCAGAAATCAGCGTTTTCCGTAAGATTGCGGCAGAATTTATTGTTGAAAAATCAGAGCGGCCAAGCGATTTCACAATGGATCGCCTCGCCTGTGTAGAAGTTAAGTAACACGCGCGTGTTGACCGACCCGAAGGTTGTATTATTACGTAAAGTTGGTATTACATTTCCAAAGCTACACGCAGATAAATGATCCGTGAAATTACGTGTTGGGCGCCCATTCTTCGTGTCAATTTCATTAACAGCAGTAAGGAAAACGTTTTGCCTTCGCCCAGACAAGGTAACACTGACAACTTCTTCGATACGGGATTCTCCTGGTGTTAATCAGAGAAAACACGGAAACTCCCGATCACACCAGCCGACCGCTAGAATTCTCTTCCAGAGAGCAGCTGAATGCGATATAGCTACGTAGCTAGTGTCGAAGAACCTGGCACCAACGGGACTCGAACCCTAAGGTATCCCGGTCAGAGGTACTTCAGTGACATCAACTGATTTCCTGAGCCACCTAAATCGGTTTGCACTACGAAACGACCAGGTAAAACTACATGAATTTGGTCGTGGAAATGATCAAGTGGCGAAAGATAAGCCTTCATTCTATTAATTTTAAGATATTATTATGACTACAATATCAAGTGATAGCACATCTGGGGCCTAATAGCCGTACATTTAAAGTAAAAATCACAAAATTCATTTAAGTAGAAAGTGCAGAAATTTTTCCAAACACAAACTCTTAAGAGTTGTAAATACATAAATTCCCTGTGTTGAGAAAGGAGATTAATCAGTTATTATTGGTTTAGTACAACTTATATATCAAAAATATGTTGTCACCTGCAAAACCAATGTATGTTACTAGTTGTTCCAGAATGATTATAGACTTCTGAATGTCGGTTGTTGAAAAATCTCATACCGTTTGTGCCGATTTGAGGTTAGTAGGAAAACGTCAGGTGTGAGATACTGACGTAACAAGCCGAAGATATCCTTCTAGTACCTGTTTTATTTAGTAAAATATACTTATGATTAAAATTACGTAAAAACTGTACTTATAAGCCATCATATTAACCAACACAGTATGATGAAAAGAAAGTGAATCATCTAGTTACTTAATTTGTATCACAATGAATTTTCTCCCTCGGAAAACCAATTTAACTCATATCTGTAATTGGTCGTTTCAGAAGCATTGAAACCTTGGAGGCGCCGTTTGTTCGACAATCCCATAATACTTTTTGTGCAGGTTAGAAGTTAGGATCACGTCGAGTTAAAGGCATTGACGTAACAAGCTCAAGGCACCTTTCCACCTCCGACCAGAATGCCACGCGTTTTCCTCGGTGAAAATTAACAAAAGAACCTCGCTTTTCTCGCCGTCGCGGGACCACAAAAGCCCTCACTGAATTAAACTCGAGGGAAATATCGATTAACGTTTCTCTGGAGGAAAAAGTGTTTACGAGCGCTGTGCCTGAAGGAATTCAGGAGACACAGAGGAGAACGGATGTGAAAGAATGGGGAATGGTTCCGGGACTTCTGCTATTGAGAATATTTAAATTTTAAAAATTTTATAATCATTAATATAAAATTAAAAAGAAATAGCCTAATTAGGGAAAGTGTCAGTTTAATGTTGAGTGCACAATAACTAAAATTTCTCTCATCATTCAATTCTAAACGATTTGCATAAAACAATTGCTAACTATTGCTACTATTTTTGTACAATTGCTACTATGTACTATTGCTACTATTTTTGTACAACTAACAATTGCTACTATTTTTGTACAAAAAAAAGTAAATTACCTCAAATTTAGGGAGCTGTAAAATTTGCAAACACGTATTTTCTGTCGGAACATCCTAGTACAGGGCTTTTCAACAGGCGGCACGCGGCCCGCCGGATCTTTTTGTGCGGCCCGCGACTGCTTTGAAACATTTTATTATACCAACTAAATATAACATAATTGCACAATTCATCTTATTTTTATTTAATGATATATTGATTTTCTCGTTGTACGTACATTAATTATTAAGTATGTTGACTAAAAGTCGTAATATATATTTGTTTCAGTATAATCTCAGTAGTTAGGGTAAAACCATCGTAAATTACGGTGTGGCCCGCGGCTTAACTAGAATTTGATATGTGTTCCATAAGCTTTTCTAAGTTGCACAGCCCTGTCCTAGTAGGAACCGGCTAAGGTTTGTGCCAGTCAATGTGTCTTACAGAGGGGAACCGAATGAGCTATTGATCACATCTGTAGTGGCAATAAGTCACCAAAAACCCGTTTTCATTGTTTAAAAAAGCCAGAACCACCCGTTTGTAAGAAATCTCTTAGCATCGTCTGCATGGAGCAGCAAAATAATGATTCTTTCTCTACCAGGAGACTGAGAAGTGTTGAATGAAACTTCATATGTCTCTGATAGACCAAATATAGTCTAACCGTGAGTGACGGACGGACAAACGCAGGTTACGCAATTACTGTATAAGGATTTGATATAGGTATTCCCTCTCTACTCTATAGATAATTTTTCTGCAGAGAAATACAATTGAATTCGAATGATAATGAATGTTAATGAAATGCGCAGTCAACCGAGATAATACTGCGTATCATCTTTTACAACTTAGGTTTAACGGAATGTCCATCCTATTGTGCCAATTCCAAACACAATTGTATGTGATGGTCAAACCGTCACATTCAATTTCAAACGTCAAATAACAATTGCTTAAACGATTCGAAATTAAAGTAAAATATACAAATCCCATCATATGTTTTACAATAAAGGAGATAGAAAAATATGGTGACGAGCGTTACCTGGTAGTCGAAATCATTATCAAATAATGTCTGAGTGTATGCCTATGTCTCAGTTATAAAAAATAAGATAATGAAGGTCCTTAGAAAACTTGAATATTTTTACTTACTAAGTATTCTTTTGTGTTCATCTCTCACCCACCTAAAACTCACAGGTAATTCCATCAAAATGAAAAACATTTCAACTTAAAATTATGATTTGAACTTGCATAATTCTACGGTTTCATTTAAACCGCATACGCTGGTCACAGTGTTGTTTTTTATTCCAGAGTTTAAGCAAAATAATGACATTTAATAATGTTTTTTCGCATTTGCATGGTCCTTCATATTTCAGGAACAACGAAAAATTTGCAAATGGCCTGAGTAAACGATCTCACTATGTTTCACAACAAAAGGAAACAAATGACATACTGAGTTGCATCAAGAAGATTTTTACAGTTTTAGAACAAATGCCTGTTTGGTTTCTTTAGGAGATTGTGGAAAATAATTGCAGATGTTTAAGACTCGACTTTCTTGAGTAATAAAAAGTGTTTAATTCAATCAGTCAGTTTCAGAGGCCTGAAACTTAATTTTTCATGTCCAATGTTTTTAAATGTCTGGTTAAATAATTTTTAACGTGTTTTAAGTGCTTAAACGTCATTTTTTATCCCTAACAGTGTCTAATTTTATATAATTTTGTTACTTACTTTAGATGCCTAAATTATCATTTCTTGTCTAAAATTCCAAGATCTAGTCATGAAAACATTCATTTTCAAGTTAGCTACGTCTAAAATACTCTAATGAAAAGATGACATGTCATCAGAATCCGAGCCCTGGTCATAATCATTTTATTACTTTCCAGTTTACATACGTATATACGGAGTAATATACGTAGTATAGGGAAAGTTATGTAAATGGCTCCAATTTTTTCAAAGGAAATTGCAAATTAGGAGAAGGTTTTACTGTTCTTTTATATTTTTAAAAGAATATTTCCTTTCTACTATTAGAAAACCGAAAAATTAAGAAAATATCAAAAAATGTAGTGTCGGTTGCGATAGATGGCAGCTGGCAAGAGTATGTGTCAAGTCCGAATACCTAGCCGAGACCAAAGGAAAAATAAAATTAATACGTGAAAGTCTGCGCCATTCTGTGGCACCACTAGTTTTTTATTCGCGATCATCGCTGACTTTCCACCTCAGAGGCAATACTTTCATAATGAACCACATTTTAATTCAAAATTAATGAAATACAGCTGGAGGGGCCGGGGCGTTCGGGGGTGGGAGGCGCCGCAATCCAGGGGGCGCTGCCCCAGCGCAGGCGAGGCGGGGTGCCGGAGGCGGCGGCGGCGGATGCGGTATCTAGGCAGCGGTGGCCGGGGGCGTTAAACAGGTGAACGTCGCAGATAAAGCGTGCGCTGATGGCGTGCGTCATTAGAAGAGGCGCAGTGCCCGGGAACGCAAGCGAGCGGCCCGGGGGGGGGGGGCGGGGTGGAGCGGGGAGGGAGCGGGGGCCGCGGGGGAGGCGAGACGGGCCGCCCGCGCGGAGCATGCTAATCTAGAGTTCGAGTCCCGGATGGCGCCAGATTACCCAGGTCTCTCCCCGGGCGGCGGCGCGCCAGCTTTCGTCTTCCTCGCTGATAGCGCTGATGTGGCGCCATTACCCGTTTGCCCCCAGACCGCGCTTGCACTCAGCCCGCCCCGCCCTGCATCCCCCTGCCCCACGTCGTGCTCCTTCCATTTCGTCCTCTCCGCGCATTTTCTATCCCCTCTTCTGACTAGTCTCGCCGCTCCTCTCACTTCTCCCCCGTCAAAGGACACACACCACTCCTCCCACCATTTGTGCAGTGTTCCTGGCCCATTTTCTAATGCGTTCTTTCGTCACACAACCCAGTAGTTTCTCTCCACCCTCCTCGTCTTCCCATCTATGATGTCTCCTTTCTGACAGAAAGGAATACCTTTCTGTATCTCCTCTTTCCTGAACTTTTACTAACCTTTCACCTCGAATCATTCAATCTCGATCCGTTCCGAAGGGACCGCTCCAACTTTTCTTCCCGCTGCTGTTTAGGCGTGCTTCACAATTTCCATTATTTCACCTCTATCCGCTTCAGCTTTACTTCCTTCTTCTTTCGATCTCCTCCTTGGGACTGAACTCCCTTGGACTTTTCTCTTCCTGTTGGACTCTTCTTCCTTTGGACTCTCTTCCCTTTGGACACTTTCCCCGTTGGACTCTTGCCCCTTTCGACTCTTGCCCCATTGGACTCTTGTCCCGTTAGACACTTGTCCCGTTGGACTCTTATCCCGTTGGCCTCTTGTCTCGTTCGACTCTTGCCCCTTTGGACTCTTGCCCTGTTGGACTCTTGCCCCGTTGGACACGTGTTCCGTTGGACACGTGTTCCGTTAGCCTCTTCTTCTGTCGGGTCCTTGTGACGTTCGACTCTTGTTCCGTTCGATTCTCTACCTTTGAGATCTCTTCCTTTCGGCTCTCATTCGACTCTTATTCCTTTGGACTTCCTTCCTTTGAATCCCTTCCTTTCGACTCTCTTTCTTTGAGTTCTTCCTCCCCCTCCTTTATACCACTCCTTTTCACGCACACACCACACACACACGCGCGCGCGCACTAATTTACATCTTCTCTCCTTTGTGCCCACTTCCCTTTACACTCTCCACTTATGTTCTCTCCCCTTTACGCCCTATCCTCTTCACATCTTCATCCCTCTAATCCCCCCGCCATTCTCCCTCTCCTCTTTACACCTTCTCTTCTTCACCCTCCGCCTCTTCATCACCTCCTACCTTTAATTTCCTCTCCCATTCACACCCTGTCCTCTTTACACCCTCTCTTCTTTACATCCTCTTCCCTTTACCATCTGCCCTTTAAATTTATCTCTTTACACTCCTCTCCTTTACACCTACTGTTGTTGTTGCTGTTGCTGCTGCTCCTCCTCCTCCTCCTCCTCCTCCTCCTCCTCCTCCTCCTCCTCCTACTACTACTACTACTACTACTACTACTACTACTACTACCACCACTGCTACTAGTACTACTACCACTACTACCACCATTGCTTGTCCACTCCACTACATCTCGACCTGCTCGACCTGAAAGTTTACTCTGCATATGTTATCTATCTGCGTCTCCGCTTTCCACGTCTCTCTGCAGAGAGATAAAGTGAGATAACTCGCTTCTCTCACTTTATCACTTCTCGCCATTACTCATTTCTCGTCATTTTCACATCTCGCTTCCGAGATTTCATCCCTAATCTTGGTGAATCTCTTGTCGCCCGCCTATTTCCATTACATCATCTCTCCTCATCCTCGAAGTCATCCAACCTAGATCCGTTTCTCATCACACTTTTTTTTCCGTTGTCCTCGTTCCCGCTCCTCTGTCACGTCTTTGCTCCATCTCGCTTCAATTTTCCTAATCCAATTCACTCTCACCTTCCCATCCATACCCATCCTTTCCAACACTCTCACCCTCTTTACCGCGGGATGAGCGTGTCTGTGGTCGGATGTGAACATGGGAATGAGCTTTAATGTCCTGCTTTATGTGATGCCACAATGTAAATATTTGAGAATAAAAAAACTGCGTACTTTTAACATATACACACAATTTTCCGCGCAATGACCCGCACAGTTTCCTCTGTAGTACTGGAGCACTAAATATTCTTCTTTCGACAAAAAATCGCCGAAAGCTGTTAAATATGTTCGTAGGAGCCTGTTCAGATATTTTAAGTTTGAACTCTGACCAAAGAATTTTTAGTTTTACTGCAACATGTGTATTGTAATCATGTACTAAACGTTTCAGGATTGGATGCATTTAAAATAAAATTAATGCAGCAAATAATCGACAACATATAATTGCGTCCCTAAACCCTAGCACTTTCATTAAATTTAATTTGTTCATTAAATTGTAATTTTAATAACGTTTGTCGCAAAACACAATAACATCATTATCGAAATTAATTTACTTCGCACAAGTTGTAATTATATTATTTATTGACCTTCTATAAGAAATACTATTAGATGACGTAGATACAAAGCATATACACGTATTTAGATCCAAACGGAGTAAGAACCCTTAACTTCTTAAATAGAACATATTAAGTAAGACATCGTAAAAACTGTTGATTATAGATCGAACTTCCTTAAAGTGAAATGATGTAATTCTTTTTTCGCCTAGTAACGCCTAATAATTCCGATTGAAAGATTAGAAACAAATAAAAATATATATAATGAAAATGAAATATAATGAAGATTTGGAAGAATAACCACATAAGTACTATCTCATTTGATATTATTTGCTGTGATTTAAAAGTTCATATTCTCTAAAATTGACTAACAGTTTCTTGGTAATGCCATACGCTGTCCGTAGAACACCAATGGCGGGAGGGGTTCAACGGTGGAATAAATTTGCTGGGACCAAATAAATATTGAATTGAAGCAAAGTATTGTGTATTTACGGACTAATTATTCACATATTTCGGAGTATATTGCACTCTGGAGCAAAATAGCAGGATATTTTGAAGCACAAATTCTTCTGATGTGACAATATAAGTAGTATCACTTAATTAATTTCATGATACTACTTAAAAATAACAAGCACTTTGATACGATATTTTTAACATTCGACTGAACCTGAACCTGTACATATAAGTCAAAGAGTATTGCTTTGCTACGTATAACATATCCTAGTGTCGAAAATAGCAGTTACAAACACTCACTTCACTTATTATTTGTACTTGAGGAAATTTGCAAAAACAACATCCACAAAACCTCTCCATTTATTTCGATTACATTGACACTTCTAGCTCATCCCGACCGTTGTTATATTCAATGCAAAACTTAACGAAGTAATCGCACTTTGCCTAAAGGTGTTCATCTGTCGTTAATTTATTTTATACTATTTATTTGGCAATGTAATATAGAATAATCATAATTCGTATTTCCCAAAGAATTTTTATAATTATTTTTTTAAATATGAGTAATATTTTGTATTAAAACTACGCTGAGTTTGATTATTGGTAGCGCAAAAGAATTTGTACTAAAATTTGAAGTAATCACAATAGTAGTATTTATGTTCTGTGTTACATTCCAATTGTAACAAATTCACTTATAGGTATACCAGAAAATAACATACCATCAGTATAATTTTTTCTGCAATCTAATTGACCTCAGATATTTCCTCAGAATACAATGACGTAATTCAGGCAAGACTACGCTACAATTTTCGCCAAATACATATATCGATCTGTGTGTAGGCTCACTGAATGAGAATGGTGTGCTAGTGGTCTGAATAGAAACGGTGTTGAGCATGGATACGCTTCAACTTTGACATTCTCGACAATTTTCCCCCTCTTCAGAATCCTCCCCAGCAGCTATCGCATTTTCTCCCATTTTCCAAAAGTCACATCTTTCTCGCCTGCTCGTCGGGGCGAGGTTCACAGAGCGACATCTTCGCGAGACATCTGGCGGCGAGAGGAGGGTGGTTGGCGCAGGGGGAAGTGGGGGGGCGGAGGGGGCGTGGCAAATCGTGGGGGCCTCCGAATCAAGAGCTCTTCAGACGCGGGGGCCCGCCGGCGCAAACAAATCGGAAATCGAAGACGGCGGCGGCGACGAGGGTGGCAGTGACCGGGCTGGCGGCTGAGGCGCTAGGGGGCGGCACAGGCGGCTGCGAGGGCGACGGCGGGGGCGGTGACAAGGACGGAGAAGGTGGGGAGGCAGGGGCAGCGGTTCTGAAAGACGTCTCCTGGCCACATCCTTGTCCATCGCGGGGCGAAGCGTTGAGTTGCGAGTCTCATGTTGAATGTCTTGGCGAACATTTGGAAAATGAAAAATTCAGTAGCTTTAGGAAAGATAATCTAATGTGTGGAGAAGGGGAAACGCTTCGAATGAAAGTTAAGTGACAGCTAAATTTAATTTCATTTGGACTATTCTTAATTTTTTTCACGTATGTCAACTGTGAACCATGCGACATGATCAAACATTTTCCGCAATTGGCGGAAGCTCTTGAAAGAGAGGGAAACAGTTTTGGAGCTATTTTCCATGATTACGAGTACAACGACGGTTTCTGACGTGTAAAAGATGGAGCACTAACGCCTTGTTAGATGGAGGAAAGATGGAAAGTTAGGAAGCTCGAACTGAAAGTGGTACTGAAACCAGAATCCTTCAAGACAGGCGCTGTTACCGCTGTGTATCTGACGTAAGCGGCTATATCGGTGTCGGGTGTAATGTCGATGGCGGAAATACCGCTGTAGGTGGCAACCTCAGCATCGGCCGCGAGATTGAGGGTGCTTCCGGTGAGTTAGTGCGTTGGTGTCGGCGGGGACGTTGGTGTCGCCGGGGACGTTGGTGTCGGCGGGGACGTTGGTGTCGGCGGGGACGTTGGTGTCGGCGGGGACGTTGGTGTCGGCGGGGACGTTGGTGTCGGCGGGGACGTTGGTGTCGGCGGGGACGTTGGTGTCGGCGAAGACGTTGATGTCGGCGAGAAGGTGGTCTCGACGGGGACGTTTGAGTCGACGGGTTCGTTGGTGTTGGCGGGGACGTTGATATCGGCGGAAATTTTGTGTCGGCGGGGACGTTTGTGTCTTTGGGACATTGGTGTCTGCGAGGACATTGGTGCCTGCGGGGACTTTTATGCCGGGTGGTGACGTTGGTGTCTGTGGGGACGTTGGTATCTGCGGTATCCTCGTTTCTACGGAACATTAGGTGCTTGTAGGGACGTTGGTTGTCAGCGGTGACGTTGGTGTCGGAGTCTTGCGGTGACGGTGGTGCCTGGGACGTGGCGGCGAGCGTGGAAGACTGTTTGCCGCCGCGACGGCCGGCGTCACGTCGCGGTCCGCGCGATCAATGCTTTTGCGAATTGGGCGGCGTAGCGGCTGCGGCGGGCCCTGTCGCCTTGTTTGCTGCGGTTGGCTGCCCTTCATTCGGCGCTGGTTAGGAGAAAGTTTGGTGGAGGGGGAGAGTCGTGTCGGCGTTCGAGTCGGGTTTGTTAGCGGAGGCGGAGGGCTGACGGAGGTGGGGTCGATGAAGAAGGTTGGAAGAGGTGGTTAGTGAATGAGGAGATGGTGACGTCACTGGAAGGTGGCGGCAGTGCGCAGAAATTGAACTGTTTGGTTGTGGATGATGCGATACGTGTGGACGATGTAAGTGATGTTGGTAGGGTGGATGGGGCATGGGTATTGTGGTAGACAAGGGTAGTGTAAAATCAGTGTAGGTGGTAGGATTGATGCAGGTGAGAGGAATATGAATTATATTGAATATTACGGATTGGTTGGAGTTTGGGGAATATTTCAGAAGATCTAATTAGTTTGTTATGTGCTATTTTGGATAGAAAATTAATGAAGATAATGGAAACTGCTCGATAAGTGTTACAAAGAAATTGCTACGGAATATTTCATTAATCAACACGTCCATGAAAAAGGGGCATGATACCAAAAAAAAAAACGACTCAATTTGAAGAAATTTTGAAGAAAATGAAAACACTTTTTATTTGAATAGATGATTGTATTAAAATATTTTAATTTATTCACTATAAAAATTGATAATTTATATGAAGTAATTTAAATTGTTGCCCTCCCTATTCTTTCATATATTCAAAATTATAATACGTCGATAGTTTTAATTTCAAGTCATATACGTTTTAAATTCTACTCCTCATAAAGTATAATAAATGTTTCATTATTTATCTGGAACATCGTGTAAAATGGCGTACCATGTTTTAATTAATTATATTGGGTAATTAAACAACGTTCACATTACGTACGAAATAGAGGATGTTGGAAATGTTCTCTCTACCGCGAATGCCCTTACAAGCGAAGTTTCCATATCACCGTGGTGATGTATGCTGTTTTTTGCTCACTGTTATGTTTACATCAGAAGGTGACATGTGTTTTACACAGACGGTGGAAGTGCACGTTTTAAATAGGTAACAACCAACAGTTTGTTCGATTTATTTGTTGCACTCTTTGCTCCACTAAAATGTAATTAAACGCAATATTATTTGTCTCGTTTTTTCTCTTCAGCCGTACGTAATTAAGAAAAAGAGCGTATACTGATCTCTCAGTTTGGTTATTTATGGCATTCAGTTTCATGGACGTGAAAGTTTGTAATTATGAGAAAATATTATTCTTTAATTTCAAAAATGTGCTTAAACCAAGCCTCTTTATCTGATAATAAAATGTGCATTTGAACCCGCATAATTGGGAATGAAAATGGTAAATTCTATTGATACGTAGTATATTTTGATTATTGTATATTGATGTTATATATTTGCATATTGATACGAAGATTTTTATTAGTACACGACGATTTCTTCAAGATGGAAATCGGTCGATTGTGACGTGACGTCTTTAATAAAAGGCCATCATAAGGGGTTCCGTCAGTTTTAGTGCTTTTGCTGTCCACAAATATTTCCTTACATTCCACATCTTCAAATTGGGACAGTGAGAAGCGAATGTATTCTAAACGTAAACTATCTTTGACTACTAATCGTATTATTTGTTGCATGTTGTCGCTTATGTCATCCAGCGGCCAGGGATAAGTTTCGTAACGTTATCTTTGCACGAGTGATAAAGTGAGTGAGTCGTAAGTCCCCAATTGAAAGAGATTTGTGGGTCTCGTTGTGTAGGTATTTACGAAATGCGAACACTTATTGCATGATATGCCAAACATTATCCAATAGTAAAGTGTCGAGTTTTGCTAAATGAAAATTTAAAATTAAGCTATTTATTATATTAATAATTAAAGTTAAACAATTGCCAACTTGAAGTAATTCACCTCAAAAACGAAAGCAAGAAGCAACGATAAGACAAGACAATTACTGAGTCCAATACGAAAGCAAGAAGCGACAATTGCTGAGACCAATTTTTACCAAACCGAACAAGAGAACAGTGAGGCGCCTTAGAATAAACGGGGGAGTCTTGTAAGTGAAGTGGCGACGGATGTCGAGTCGCCGGACATGTCAACTCTCCAGAATTGTGAAATTGCTGATTAGTAGTAGTGTTAGAAAGCTTCTTTACAGCTGCCGCTGCATCTCCCATTCCAGTCTTACCCACCCATTCCAGACCCACAAATCTCTTTCAATCGGTCCTTCGATCTTCCTAGTCTTCGTGTTGATAATTTCGTTTTTATATTTCATTTTCCCACGTTATTCTTGGTCTGCAATTTTTCTCCTTTCTTTGAGGTAATCATTTAAAAATGCTATTATGTCATTTACTTTTCGACCTTTGGATATGACCGTACCATCTCAATAATTTAGCATCAACTACATACATTACATCAATATTAATAACCATTTGATTTTTTATATCAACGTTGGATACTTTATCCAATATCCAATACTTTATACAACTGCTGACGTAATTAAATGATGAAATAACTGAATTCACCTTCTTCAACTTTCTAAACTTATTCAAAGAGCTAAATAAAATTAAAAAATTTTTTTGTATTTTATTATATTATTTACACACTGATGATGTCGGCAAGGCCGTCGATGGCCGGCTCTCTGAATAAATCTAGAATGACTTCGGACTACGACTCTCCAGAGGTGAGAGCGAATGACATCCTCTCGTTCCCCTAAAAATTACTCTGCGATGAAATAATCATATTTTCAAACAAAAAGGCAACAGTAGTGTAGAAAGACTACCTTCTCCAATATTTTAATAACATTATAATACATAAAAACGTCGCTCTTTTAATTTAATTATTAAAATAATATAAACATTAAAATAAAAATAACCGCAATATAAGGATATGCAAAAATAAATACTATTTTATTGTAAATAAATCATACTATATCTGTTTCATTTTAAACGCTTAATTAAACTAATGGTATGCGTAATCGATATTTAAGTATTTAGCTGAGACGCAATGAAAATTAGAATATTATAATATCTGGCAATTAAAGAATCTATCTCAATGTTTGTGCACAAGACAGGCCTTTATTCTAAGAATATAAAGTCTTATTAAACTATTTGAGATGCCTTTATTGAACACAAATAGTGAATAAACTAGAAATGAAGCATCAAATTGTTTTTGCATAATTTCGTCTCTCAGTATTAGCTTGCTACACTGCAACACTTTAATATATTTGAAAGTCAAAATCTTCATATTGAAGGCTATAACTTAAAAGTGGCCGTTAAATTCTCAAAAACCTCCATACACTCTGAGATAGCTTCATCTTATGGCCTGAAATATGCTCTTCTCTCGTCATTGTCCCAGGGTGCTAGCCACGCTTTGACGGATAACGGCCAAACGCGAGTTTACAAGGTTCTGTAATGAGCCGCTTAATAGAGTCTGAGAGATCACAACCTTTCGTTAGTGAAACTTAAAAATCGGTTACGAGCTACATCAACAGCAACTTGAAGCTGGATTCGCAAGCTCTTCTTCAACAATGGCGATGCTGGCATCTCAAAAGCAAACGCTTGCCGTAGAGGTAGTGATACGAACCCGAATCGTATTACGTCAGCTTTACTCGCGCAGAGGTTAAATGAAAACAAAGTAGAGCACATGCGCGTCGGTTTAAAAGCCCACGTCCAGAAAATAGCTGTTGCGTAATTTTCGCGGAAAGATTTCCAGTTTCATCATGCCATGCTTACTTCACGGCGGCCCATCGCGTTCCGTCAAACAGGTAGACAAAAGGTTTAACGACGATCATAAGAGCTTGTAAGTGCTTACGCAAAACATAACGTGTACGTGTGTTTGTGTGTGTGTGTTTGAGAGGGAGAGAGAGAGGGGGAGAAACGGGCCTCGTTTCAACTCAGTTGGAAATAACAATTTTCGCTCGTTCGCGTTTAGCTCGGCCATTGCGCGAACCGTGTGTGCGTATTGTTTTGAGTTCTGATTGTGTTCATTTCAGTGTTACGGCCGTTAAGTCAGAGCTCCGGTCGCGCTCACAGTCAGAGAAGGAGAAGATGAAATTTGGCGAGCTCGACTTCGTACGTTACGGTCAACTCTCTTTTTGTAGGGTTGCTGGACGTGTTTTCAACAAATGTATCTCACGTTGGTGAACTTCGCTTGCTGGATTCGATTGCTGCTGAGTCGAGGTAAAGAACGGCTTTAACTTCTCCCAGTGTATGATGCTCTCTAGTTCTACAGTCATAATATGAAACTTCTTACGCTACTTTACAACTCCGACAATTCACCGGGTCAATACTCAAATAGAGCGCTAGGGTAGATAGCGCCCGTAATTCTGGACGACTGCAGAGTATGGCAATGAGCTTTTTCTAAAAGCGGTGTAGTTTGGATACAGACGTCTCGCTATTTAGTATGCAATGGAGTGCGGTTGCAAGTTTGCTTGTTTCGATAAAAGGAGGAGAAGCTAGATTTTCGCAGTAAGCACAGCAATTACTTCTGGGAATAAAAGTTGTTTCTTCCTTTTCTCTGACAAACGCGCGGGATACGGGTTGCATGCAGTGCTGATCCAACCTTTTTCTGTAATCTCGCTTTACAATTCACAAGGGTTCTTCTTGCATTCCAAAGAAAGATAGTCATCTGATTAGAGACTAATTGATGCGAAAAAATGGCACATAGGATACTTGTGTTTCTTCGAGAATATATAAATGCCCTATTTAGTAACAAGAACCAAATAACTTTGAAACTGCACATTTATTCAATAGTCTTTTCTTCTTATAATCACAAAGAGAATCATAAATATATGCTTGAAAGACGATTAATTTTAGGTTCATTAAAATGATACATCATTATATTCCCTTAAAATTATATTTTAGGAAAATCACAATCATAAAGACTCATCTAAATCAGTCCTCGTTGCCGTTAACATCAATAGTTTGTTAATTTAAAACTTATAATGATTTAATTGCTATGACAAAAGAACTATGTTTGTTTGGCAATAATCAATGTTTTCATTACTAAGACAATTATGTATTACAATAAATACCATATGTGTTCTCACGACACAGTATTTGCGATATTTTTTCTTCTTTTGAAGAAAATGGACTAGTGTTTCTTTTTTTGTTCTTGCTTTATATTATTTGCTAAAGAATGAATTAATATTTATGTATACAAGGTAAGTTTTTGAACGACTGTATATTCCGTTGTTAAGTATTATATAGAGGCCAAGTAGTTCCAATAAAAATCACTTTGGCGTAGTTTGATTAACTACTCAATTAAACACTACATGTACACTATTTTATTTTCAAAATTGGGCAAAATGACCAAAATTCATTCTGGGCTCTTCCACGTGCCGCTCTCGGGGATCGAGTGATTTTGGCCGACCCGTCAGCTGGGTTGACGCAGGTTTATTGGTCGTGGACGGCCGGCCATCGCCCAGACACATGTAATGGCTGCATTCGACCGATAGGCTTCATTGTGAGGCGAAGGCCTGTGAATTGGCGACCCATTCCCGCTCCCATCCAGCTTCGCTTCCACGACTCCCCACCCCCGCCTTCCCTTGACCCACTTCGGCTTTCGCCAGTGGCGACTCCTGCTCAGTGAGTATATGGATGCAATCAGAGACTTCCGGTTTGATTGATTCGTTCGTGTTTCCGGGCGCGTCAACTACTTAGGTCATTAGTCCCGTAAGTGTAGTGCGTGCTTTTTCTCGGGAGGCGGCGGTGATATTTTCGCCGCTGGATGGCGAGATCTGGCGCCGACCTACCGTCGACTAGCGGGGTTTTCCCCTCAACCAGGTATCTCCCACCAGCGGGGCACCGCCCCAGCCGGGACAAGCTGTAAGCTCCCGACCGATCTCCCAGTTTCTGTGTTAGTGTAGTACATGTTATTGTAAGTGTGTGTGTGTAAGGGGAGAGGATAGGACCAGGAAGAGGAAGGAAAGATTGCGCGCGGTCCGTGGCCCGTTTGTTAGGGTTCGCCAGGTGTTGATCGGAGAAACCACGGAAAACTACCGATCAGAGCAATCGGTCGCTAGAATTCTCCTCCAGACTGCGACTGAATTCGGACCTAGCTGACAAGCTAGTGTCGAAAATCCTGCCGCCGTCCGGTCTCGAACCTAGGACCTTCCTAATTGACATAGTACTATACCATATTATGATGTACATACCTATTGAACATTCTTTGAGCAGCTTTGAAAATTGGTGAGAGTTGAAATAGCTCGGTAACAAAGCGAAGCCGTCGAAGGGATGTTTCTCGGCCTGTCACATCCACGGAGGTAACAGACGCTTACCGGATAGCAGCGGGAGCAAACGGAACAGAGGAAGGGAATTCTTACTTAAGGAATAGAAAAGTATTTATAACAAAAGTTTTAAAATAGACGGGAAACTTAGGGATGCGACTTATCACTCGCGTCTGTTGAGCTTACGCCACTGGCTTTCGCATGCCTTATCTCACTTTGCCTCTCGTACGCCTCGCCGCTCTTCGACCATTTCCACCTCGCCCCGTCCCTTACTCACCATGTCCTCGCCACACCCCGCTTCCGCAGAGCCACGCTTTGCTTGGCCCCGTTCCAATTTCTCTCTATCTCGCCTCGCCTAGCTTCATCTTGCTCCCTCTTCACTTTGCCTCTCGTCCGTTTCGCTTTTTTTCTCACCCTGCCTCTCCCCGTCACCGCGTTGCCCCACACCACCTTGTCCCGTCATCGTGTCACCCAGTTGCTGCCTCGACCGGTCTCTGCCTCGGTCCGTCACTCCCTCGTCCCGTCCCGCCCCTCCCCATCCCCGTCTCAATCCTCACCGCTCCGCCCCACCTCGCCCCGTCCCTGCCTCACCCCGTCCCCGCCTCGCTCAGTCCCACAATCACCCAGTCCCCGCCTCGCCTCATTCTCGCCTTCCCGTCTCGCCCACCCCATCCCCACCCCGCCCCGTCCCCGCCTCTCCCCGCTCACCTCGCTCCGTCCCCGCCTCACCCCGTCCCAGCCTCGCCCCGTCCCCACCTCGCCCCGTCCCGTCGAAAAGCTGTGCGAATTTTCGTTGATTAACGACTGCGACCAAAATGGCTCTGCATGACGTTTACACTTGTATAATAGTAATAGCGTATGGTGGTTTCATTTCTAGCATTAGGAAGCTGAAAAAATATAGAGAATGTGAAACAAAATGTCCTTTGGGCGCCCAAAGACGGTATTTCGGAAGATTATCATTCATAACGGAAAAACTGGTTCAAACTATAGAGATTAGAAAACTAAGTTCTGCGAGAAAGTCTGCGCCATTCTATTGCACCACTAGTTTCCTAAATTTAGAAACACGTGTCATTCACTTTTTCCTCGCCAGACTCCAGCTATAAGAGTTTTTCTGACGAAAATTAGCCGTTTTCCGGCGCGCGATTACATAACTTTCTTTTCATTACGAAGTATTCGGAACGCGAGAAAGTAAAATCATGAGGTGATGAAGCAGAATCTGGACTATCGTATGATGTAACAACTGTAATTTCGCCTTTGTTTTTTAGGAAATATTTAATAGAAATTCCATCTAACATTAATGAACCAATGCAATCTGATTCCTGCAATGTTTCTCATTTTTCCTTAGCACACTTCAAAAAATTCTTTCTGTGGGCTGATCTTACACACCAAGTACATTTTTTAACTGTTCTTAGTTGTGGAGAGATAACATATCACTATTTCATTAAAAATTGTATGTGTGAGGGGAAATAGGAAACAAAATACTGCAGAAAGCAGAATAATCAGTACTGTTTCTGTAACACTGTTTTTCAATGATTAATGAATCAATCTACTTAATAATAAATTTAACTTGTTTGTACATAGCATCTAGATGCTATGACTGGCATGCTTAAAATAGCATCACTGAATTATCAAGAGAAAAGTCTTCATAGTTTTCGTGCAAAAAGTTCGACTTGTTTTCTGCAAATATTCTTGCAAATGCAATATTATGACTGAACACGCTGACTTGAAAAGTTGACCGAATCACTGCTGATAACGACAATACTGGCACAGCTGAAACACATACCAAACCGGTTAATCTCGGGATTACTGTGCACCTACTTCTTCACTATCATACGAGAGCAGGATATCGCTTTCATTGACATGATACATTTCATTCGGTGTGCTGGGATGTTATCGTTCACCGGAGAGGAATCGTTTTGTTAAATTGTTTTTATTAGCAAACGTAAAAAGATAATCTTCACTCCTCACCGTTCAGAATCGTCCATTCTTTGCCAATATTGTTTCTTTCTTCTTTTTCCGACGAAGAACGTCAAAAGATGTAAAAGCTTTCTCTGTCAATTATAGTTTGACTTAGTTCACGGCTTCCTGCGCCAAGGCTTATGATAGAGGTGGTATTGGTAATTTCGGTGAGCGCCGTACCAGACAAATTTAATAGAATGCCTAGTAATATCTCTTGTTGTAGATTCTAATGCAGGGAACAATTCTACTAGATTTTTTCTAAACTTTATATATATAACCTAGCTAAACATTGACACCGTTCGACCGATCTCCATGAAATTTGGCTCTTCTACGTGTTTTTTTTTCTCCCAAGAAGTTTATGTACTTTGACTAAATATTCACGTCAAACGCAACCTGCAACACATTTGGCAGCATTTTGAATGTATATCGTTAAATAACTCCTAAACGGGGAATTTTAGGACCTTAAAAACTAAAATTTTGAGGCCTATGACTTCAAAGAAACGATTCTCAAACCGCAATCTACAGAATGAGCTCTTCTCGAACATTCTATTACATTTTTGCTGGTCCAGTGCTTTACTTGCTCGGATACGTGCAGAATCTGCAAATTAAATGTGAATGAGAGAGACAGAGAGCGGCAGAGACAGAGACAGAGACAGGGACAGAGAGATAGAAACAGACACGGACAGGATAAGGGAAGGAGGAGGAGTCAGTGAGAAAGGGAGATGGGAAGGGAAAGAGGAAGATGAAGGGCAGAACAAGTCTGTCGGGTTTTGCTAGTGAAAATACCAAATCAATAGACTTGCTTTACTTTTGCACAGAATCCTGAAAGAAAAGTCTTGGCTGTAAAACTTTGTATACAAGTTTTGTATATTTCGAAGGTTCCGCATCTTTCACATCGTAGAGCCATGGGGAAATTCCCTCTACGGAAATAATTTTACCTAGACGCACAAAAAGAGGCAGGCCTCGTACTCGGAAATACCAAATGTTCTGCAAATAGAGGATTGTAAATTCAAATCGGTTGTAATCGGTAAATTCAAATCATCGTTGTAATTCTATACCGCATTTGGAATACTGTTAACAATGCACATTCTGAAATACACGTACAGGACATAGGATTTTACAGCATTTAAAAAATGTGCGTAATGCCGATGGGTTCATTACCCATCGAGAATTGTTAAAAATGTTGATATCGAAAATCTCATTCTCGTAATTAGATTCTAATATTCCCAAGAGGTATGCATTTTTGGAAATAATTGAGGATATATTAGTATTTCCGCGAATGTTTTAATGGTTACATATGGCTTCTAGAATGTGATTATTATTTAGAAAGGGTAGGACGTTCTACGATTCAATATTGGATTAAAAAAGAGAATCCTAGTCAAGAGGTGTAAAATGAAATTGTATCACAAAGAAACAATTAATAATTAGAAATTCTAGTAATTGTTATAGTAATACTTGTGGTTCTACAACAGCACGTACTTTCTCACGATATTATTAATAGCTACGTAATATTATAACATGGCAATTTCTGGCTAACACTTCAACTACCATTTGAAAAATTCATAAACAAACGAAACGTAAAAGATACATATATTTTTTAAATTCAAATGCTTCAACAAAAAAGTTTTCTGTCACTGAATTCAGTAAATTTACGTAATATTTCATGAAATTTACGTAAATGTACCAACGATGCACGATGCACATTTTAGCCGTAAATAAAATTATTAGTTTATATTAATGCCAACGAAAGGCAGCTGTTATTATCGCCTTCCAAGTGTGGCGTTACAACAATAGGTTGCAACAAGTAAAAACGAACGACAATTCATATGGGATACAAATTATGCTAATTAGAATTGTTGATACCGTTAACAACAAAATTAATTGATAATGTTTTTAAATAATTTCTAAAGATTAGTTTTGAAACGTATAACAAAAGCTCGAATGTTCTTACAGCGTCACAGGCTGAAAGCCTCTTCCTCTGTGCAACACCGTCGCTGCCTTGCTCGACGTCCGCACCTGGCTCCCTCACAACAAAACTGTCAAGTATATTGGAGTTCTGTTCGATAAAAGACTTACATGGCGGCAAAATATTAAACACCGAATAGCTCTAGCGACTAGTAGAGTCCACCAATTATATCTGATTCTCAAAAATTCATCCCCCCTACAATTACATGTAGCCACTTACCTCTATAAAGCAATGATAGGCTCATACTTTCCTACGCTTCCCCAGTCTGAACTGCCGCAGCCAAAACAAACATCAACAAAATGCAAATTTATCAAAATAGATTCCTACAGACCATCACTAAAGCTCCCTGGTACATTCCAAAGACACAGTTACATATTGAACTTGGCATTACACCCATATCCGTCCACTTCTCCCTCTTAGCCGCAAAATTCTATTCCAAAATTTTAAAGATCTCTTCGCAAAAGATTAAAAAGAAAGTTACCAAGAGAATTTTTCTATCCCTCATAGACTTGAAATCATGAGTATTTTCTCATGATAAACTATATAAACACTATATTGTATCGTAACTAAATCTAGAATATTTTGTATAAGTATCAAATGATTCTTGTATATATATCATACTAATGTATATATCTTATGCGGTGGCAGAGAGCCAATGACCAACCTGGAAAAAAATGTTTATCGAGACATGTCAGAATGCATTTTATCACAAAATCTTCAAACAACGTCAGGTGATTCTCGTTCCGTCCGCAGAGCCGAGCACTTCGTTATCAGTAGTCACTTCAGGGCCTTACAACTCTCCATCAAACCTGGGGACAAAGCTTGAGGGTTCTACTGTAGAAGGCGCTAGTGGCGCCGGGAACAGCTGCAGGTTAAGGCCAGCCAACTTCCACACATAAACTTTGGCTAAATTGTAAGAAATATGACAAGGGTTTTCTAAATGTTAATTTATTCATAATATATACATATAAGAAACCACTTAAGAAAGCGCGAACATCGATGCTGTCTTTTGTAACATGACGAGCCTGCTAGCGTCTCGCGAACCTACGCAGCAGCCACGCACGTTTGAGGTATCGTTGGCAGCAGTTCGTATTTTAGTTCCGGTAAGAACGTGCTGCAGGTGAGCGCCGAACCAGTCGAGGTTCGGTCTTCGGTCATTCCAGATTTATTGATATATTCAGTATTTTTCTGACAAGTGTCTATATGCAGCAAAGTGTTATAAGGCTTAAAGTTAAAAATAACTACAAATTCGATTTCATGCGCTGGCGTAAGCTACTGTATATCGAAATATCTTTATCTATTGAATTCTGACTTACAAAATGATCTGACTTCGATCCATCGTCTGCAAACATCATCGCTTGGTCATCAGCAAATTTATCACTAAAACATGGAGCCACAAAACATGGATTCCCATGTAAATGGACAACATGCAGAACTCTATTTACAAAGTGAATTTTTTTCCAACGGAAATATTAACTCTGATTCAATAGTACGTGACGGTGTATCAACTCGTCAGGTAAGTACATTCACAAATGTTTCTACACCTGCAGTTCATTCGTACAAGAGACAGCTTAGTAACATTGGCTCAAATGCGCCGGCGAAAGAAAAAATTGCATAAGATCAAAGTGTAGAATATTCAATTCCGACTCACAATAGTTGCAGTACCTTAGAAAATCTCCAAGACTCAGAGGAAAGCAAAACGAGGTCCCCACCTTTTGTATATAACGTTGATAATCTCACCAAAATTCGTAATATCAAAAAACTACCATAGAAAGGGAATTTTCTACCGAGTTAAAATTTTGCAAGGTTAAAATTCAAACGGAAAACAAAGAAGACTACATACTATTAGTGAATATACTAATAACATAATCTTTCAATACTTATGCAGATCCATGATCCAAAAAATATTGTAATAAAAGTGTTCATCAATTCTTTACTGACAATCAAATTCTCTCTGAGTCCAAGTTGTGAAAGTAATAAAATAAATAAGACTTAATAATAAAGAGAAAATAGATGGCAAGATTTATTTAAATTAGATAGACTTACCATGCAATACTTCTTGAGGAACATCATTACTTTCCCGTATACGTACGTATACACGGAGTGATATACGTAGTATAGGGAAAGTTATGTAATGCTGCCCGAAAAAATGGCCAATTTTCGGCGGTAAAAAATTAATTGCCGGGCCGTGAAAACGAATAAGTGGATATCACCAGTTGCTAAATTAAGAAAAAAGAATCCCCTAACACGTGGTGTACCCAGAAACCATGTTTTCTAGGTCCTTGATACCGAAAACCCAATTGAAAGGAAAACGTCCGTCTGTCCGTCCGTCCGTCTGTCCGTCTGTGAACACTGCTAGCGCCTAAACCATACGTACGATTTCTTCCAAATGGATATTCCCCAGTCGATCTGATTCTAGTCAAAACTTTGAGATTTTGAAAAAGATTCTTCAAAATTTGGGGGTACTTTATATGAAGCTCCCCGGGGATTTTCAACATTTTCTCAAAAACGGCACCATATTTTTTCTTTAAATTTCTTGTATGAATAGAGTAAAATACACTTTTTAACATGGCATAGGTCCGATTTTCATGTACAGCTCTGAATTTTCGAAAATTGAGAAGTTTGAATTTTTTTCGGCGTCTTTCTCCAACTACAAAATTGAAGATAGAGATTTTTTCTTCAAATGAAATTTGTTCCGCATATTGAGTTCTTTAATGAAGGTTATGTAAATGTTTTTCAAAATTTTGGTAGTTTTCGTGCAATATTGCGTGCAATATGTGTAATTTTTAAAAAACTACAAAAACAAGATTTTATCAAAAAACGGCTCCAGATTTTTTCTTTAAACTTTTGGTGGGGATAGTGTAATGTACTCAATCAATGACACAAGAGCCGTTTTGGTCTATCGGTTGTTTTTTTCAAAAATTACAATAATGTAAAATTTTTTACTTGTCTCTCATGTTAATATTTACATTATCGGCGATTATTTCACATTATTATTTACGAGTATATATGCTTTAAATAATGTCAAGTAAAGTTTCTCGAAAACACAACCATTTTCTGTGAAAAGTAGCTCAAATTTTCGGCATTTTCAGAAATGCTCAAAACGCCATTTTCTCGTATATGGCTGCAAATTTTTTTTTAAAACTTTTGTAACGGATAGTTACAAAATTATTATTACGCTCTTTAGTAAAGCGTAAAGTTTATTTTGAGTTATTTTTTTGTTTTTTCAAAAATTACATAATTGTAATTTTTTTGAAAGATCTCTCACATCTTTAATATGCACATTACGAGCAATTCATAAACATTACTATATTTGTGAGTGTAAGTGCTTCAAATAACTTTAAATAAAGTATTTTGAAAACTCAATCATTTTCTGTGAAATGAGCTTCAAATTTTGCATTTTTAGTAGCGCTAAAACGCCATTTTCTCTTGAACGGCACATCTTTTCTAATAGAAAATTGCCATTGATGACTAGGTTTTTGTGTTCTTTAATATTCTAAATTAATGTTTCCGTTCTACCAATAGGAAACCGAAAAATTAAGAAAATGACCAAAAAAATGTACTTTTGGCGGTGATAGATGGTAGAAAGAGTATGTGGCAATTCCGAATAGCTAGCGAAGACCCAAGGAAATAGAAAACTAGGAAATAGATACGGGAAAGTCTGTGCCATTCTGTAGCACCACTAGTTAATGTTCATACGGAAAATCATTAGATGGTGCTAGGAGGAATTCAGATCTACCTTCAATTTACTCGCAATATGATTACTTGCATGACAATAACAACCAGTCTCCCATTTAAACCAGTGATTACATAATCAAATAACACTAGCCAAGGTTTAGATAATTCCCGTTATAGCTCGACCAACTTGAGAATGAAGTTTAGAGGAGCGCGCCACTGTCTGTGTTTACAACTGAAACGACAGAGACAGAGATAAAAGGATACTCAATTCAAAATTAAAATGGCACCGTGCCAACTATTGCGAAAGAAAGCACGATTATTTCGTTGCAAATCCAATATATTCCCAATTAATATTTTAACTATATTTGGACGTGTCTGCACCTCATATTGGAAGAAATAAAAGTATACTTATCTCTGCAAAACGGTTCAAAATGTTGAAAATAATTCTTTCGATGAGCGGTAACATTCATATAATTGGTTTATTTTAATTTAAGTAGTTTCTCAGAATATATTCCAAATAAAATTGTTTTCTATGTAAGAAGTAACCATAATGAAGAATATTATAGATATTTATGACAGTAAAATTAATGTTTTGGTACTTTATTGCATACCTAACGAACCGTCTAAAGTCTATGGAAAAAAAGATAAATGAAGGAGAATACAAAATGTTTAAATTCAATGAATAAGTATTAAAAATTCAATATAAACAAAACTTTTTATAAAGATTTGTACTAGAAAGTTGAAAAGTAAAGAAAGCAACTTAAAGGGACAAAAATGAAACAGTCTGTACAAATCGTGTTTGATGTGTCTCAGATGTTATATTTTATCAGCTGATTCACAACCTCTATGAAGGAGGCCATGGTGATTCCGTAGGAGCAGCCTCTGAACTCGCTTCCCGCTCCTGGCGACTTTTGTTAGCTAAACTGACTGTACAGATCCGCTTTTTCACTGTTAGTTCCACGATGCGTCGCAATCGCAGCCTTCATTCTTCGCTTGGTCGAGTTATAATAGTAGTTCGAATAACTGTAAATAAGAATTTCTCGAATCTGATTGTACTGAACTTTCTTTTCTCTGTTTATGAATAATTCCATGCCTGACGTTTGGCCAATGAGGTTTGTTAGTACCTGTATAAAATAAACTCTCTGGCTTTAGAATTTGAAGCTAAGGCGGTTGAAGGAATCGAGAAAGAGTACGAACAGAAACTTTGCGCGAAATCCCCTTTTATTAAACGAAGATCAATGGTTATGTGGGTGTCTTTGGACTATCAGCGTTTTTCAACAAATGATCGCAATGTTTGACGTCACTAGAAAAGACTTCCGGAAATTTAGTTGCCGTTTACTTTTACTTCTTCACATCAACGTTGGATGTTTTGGTAACAATTCAGTTAAAGGATTATATTAGAAATATCAAGTGCATAATCAAAACTAGTGAAACTCACGTTATTAGCCATAAACTGAAGTTTAACTGCATTTTATGTTCGAATCAAAAAATACATAGTACAATATGTTTAAGAAACGAATAATACAAGTATATCATCTTTACATGTAAGCTACGGACTTTCAAAATGTCGAATACATAAATACAAAATGGATTATGAGATGTTCACTATCGTTTGTCTTACAAATAACAGAGCAATGTGCAATCAGCTGAACAGAAAATATCTAACAATGAGATCACGAACACGACGTTTTTAATTTTAGGATTATTTCTAGATATTTCCCTCGAGCTTAATTTTGTGACGGGCCTGAAGGCCATGTTCCGGGAATATGCGGGATATTTTTATGGAAAGCTTCATCGAGTAATGGGTGGCATTTTGTCAAAAATAAAATTCTGCGCCATCCATTATACGAGTAGGGGCTTGTTCATTAGTTAGGGACGCATGCTACGCTGTTTGAGCGGCGTTTGTTTCGCCGCTTGGAGCCTGGCAGCCACGGAACATTAAGCTGGCGGTTTGACGTTGTAATTGCCCGGACATGGATTTGCATAATAAATGTGTAAATGGAATATTTACATTTTTTTAAAAAATGTTTACTTCTCGTCAATGCTTGACCTCTTTGAAATGCTTGACCTTTTTTTGTTATTAGATATTGGTTTGTACATTCGTTTGATTATCGGGTAATTTCTTCCCTACTTCCTAATCCCGAAACATGGTGAGTAGGTATTGGGAACAATATCTAAGGACGGGCAACCGGTTTCGAGTTCCATGTGTGTTTTTAATACGTGGTTGTAACTTGGTTTGACTTATCGTATTATGGTGGATCCCATCCAAATCATTATTCCGTCCATAGTCATTTATATCTCTACATCAATCGCTCTTTCCCTCATGACCACCCGGACATAATATCTAATGTTGAAGGCAAAGACAAACGCCTAGTGTTACGCACTTACCTCTAGGTCCAGTAATGAGTATCCCTCACTATCTAAGGGACCAATCCGGCAGCTTCGTTTAACGAGTGGTGTAAAGTGAATTTGTTTATTATATACAGATCGCCAAAATGAAATGTTGTTAATGATATCAACAAGTACACAGATAAGAGTGGGATATTGGGAACATCGTTGTTAAAGACAATGGTCTCGGGGATTGATATAGGCTTCCCAGTAGCCCATAAAATGAATATCCAGGGATATTTTCTTCAACGATACCAGTGGCCATTGTCCCAGTACCTGTGTACATTGCCCATTGTACCAGTGGCCAGTGAAATTGAAAATCGTTGCTCATTAAGAGCTTTCTCAATGAAACGTAAGGAAGACGCAAAGTGAGTTGAAAGGTCTTTACAAAAGGTGTTTGAAGACTTTCCTCTAACAAATGTTTTCAGATTTTTATATCACTAATGTTTTGTAGTTGTAAGATTTCAGGTTTTAATTTTATAAATATTGAAAGAAGAAAATCTAGAACTTAACCGTTGATATTATTTTAATTACTTTCCCGAAACATTCTCATTCAAAAAATAATTGAGACATGTAATATCGTTTGGAAATACTCTTGCAGTGTAGGGATATGTCTTAATGCATTATTTCTGGATTTACAATAAAATTACACCAAAAATGAAATAAATTATTCTGTCGTTGTTTGATGTTTTTATGTGGTCGTTTAAATTGTTAGAAAAAACTTTATCATTATCTCTGAAACCATCACTCTTAAGGTGTCTAATTTACCTACCCATAGCATTGATATTACAAAAAAGCAACAATAAATAACATAATTCCAAAACGGATTCACTCACTAATACGTTCAGAGTCTGCACGACGCTACTAATTACAGAAATCGTGACTTATCATGTAGTTTTTCATTTGAGATTTTCAGTATATTTTTCTCGTCATTCGATTTGGTAATCACTCGGGGCCACTCAGGAACAGAATCTATTTATTCGGTGTTAGCCGGAAATGTAGGTGCTTAACCAATATTTGCACACACTACAGCAAATGAACAAAGTGCAATTGACTGGATTTACAATACAATCAGACCTAAAATGAAACCCTCATGTCATAGAATTTACAACAAACACAGACCATTTTTAAGATTCAGGTTCTTCAAAATTTAGTCAGCTATCAAGCAATTACTTACTGAGCGATGTGCACATTCCAGCGCGAGAAAAAGTGAAGGTTTTCTTAAAAGAAGCAGAGTAGCCCAAATTCATGATTTTTCACGAGGCACCGAACACTTCATAACGTACACGTGCATAGTAATGTATTTATGATTTTACCCCGCGTTATATCTTTCAATGTTTGACACTTGATGAAAGGAAATATTCCTGTAAACAGCGTCCGTTGTAGGAAATATCTCAAAATAAGGAATTTTGGAATATGTAAAATCCTTGAAGTATATTATAACGGGTAATCTCATATGCTGATCGTGTCATAAGTGTGATCTAATTACTAAAGAACTATTAATGTGATACCTGAGTGAGGATGCTCAGAACTCCCTTCGGGGTGAGACGATTGAATAAACAACCCTTAAGTTGAAGCCTTGGTAAAACTAATACTTATCTTCTAACACGTACATTTAGTTAAACCCTGCTAAATAAACAATTTTATGACGTATTAGAACGACTGAAGGCCCTACATTAATGAAGTGGCATAGGTAGTGTTTTGTGACTTGTAATAAGATGCTGCTCATTATCACAGAGCCGACTGGCAGCACTTCAACGTAGCTAGAAGCTGGAGCGTAAAACTTCTCTAGAATTTGTCGTTTTTCTGGAATTCTGCTGTAACAAAGAAAAACATTTTTACTAGAGAGTTTAATTTAATTTTCCCATAACTTATTTTGTTTCCCATTAATCTACAATAAATAATCTCGTTTTACAAATTATATCAAAACATATTTATATTTCTGCATTTATTAATTTATTAAAACAGATTTTCAAAAAATCTGAAATTTTGGACTATACTATTCTATAAAAATTTCTGGCCATGAAATAGCTATATATCTGATACCAAGTGGCAATTTATATAATGTCAGAGAAAAAGACTTATTCCCCAATTCGTTGTTTGTTATTCTATCAAACCACTACTGTGGCATACAACTGCAGAGTAAGGCGGTGTGAGTTAGTTCTTGGATGTGCCAATAACATGGGCATCCCGTGCCTAAGGCGAGAAGTCATTTTTGCCTTGTATATTCATATTTCCCAGATACATATTACCACGACTTTTTCTATTACAGCGTAATATTGGGAATAATTCATACTTCATATTTCCTTGAAAAATGTTATTTCCTGAAATAAGCACTTTATTCCACTCAGAATGAATTCTGGAATCATGTACAAATACATTTTTTGTCAAAATTTACTCTAATCGCGATCAGTCGCCTGGGAGCGCGTCACAGAGAATTTCAATTGTATTTCATTGTAACCATTGAAGCTTCCGTGTAGAGCTGTCGCTCAGCTGGACAATAGTTTTCTTTAAATCAATTTATTTATAGTCGCATCAACATCGTGGTTATTACCGACTACTACAGTTACAAATTCATTACAAAGTCACTGATACATTGAGCTTAATATTACAGTTGGATACAATGATGATTCAATTCATAATATATTTGGATACACTATTAAATCAATACAATAATGCATTTGGAAACAAATTAGTAAAAAAATACAAAGTTTAAAAAAAGAATGCTACAGTTTCATTTTCTAGGTAGTATCTTCATCAAATACTTTGGTCACGTTCATTCTGTCGATTGCAATTAGGGAAAATGGTTAATGATTAATTTCAATTGCTATGCTCATTAGTCCTGTAAATGTAGAGCATGCTTTTTATCACGGGAGTTGGCTTGCACGGGACTGTTCTCCCGCTTGATATCCGGCGCCAACCTACATATCGACTTGCGGGGATTTCCTCACCCAGGTGTCCCTGGTATCAGGCACCGCCCCAGACGTAACAGACTCCCCAGACGTAACCTCTCGACTTGTTTCCGACTTGTAAGGTAGTGTAGTGCATGAAAGTAGGTGTATGTAGTAAGTGGTGGGGTTCGGACAAGGAACAAAAACGGAAGATCGCGCGGGGTCCGTGGCGCGTTTTTCCAGGGTTCTGCTCCGGCATTCGCCTGGAATTGATCGGAGATATCATGGGAAACTACCGATCAGAGCAGTCGGCTACTAGAATTCGCCTGATGGTCTACCTTCCTAACTGGATCGCGAGATCATGCGCCGACCTACATATAGGCTTTCAGGGTTTTCCTTCTCCACGTATCTCCCAGCAGGCGACCGTGTCTTAGATAAGCCCAATGCTCCTTACTGACCTACAGCGCCTTGTGTATAGCGAAGTGAATATACAGTGTACTTATGTGCATGTGTATGTGTGTGTGTGTGTGTGTGTGTGTGTGTGTGTGTGACAAGAGAGAGGGAACAAAAATGACGGGGCGGGTAGTCCATGGTCAATTTATTAGGATATTGATCCTTCATTCGCCCGGTGTTGTTTGGAGAGACCAGAGAAAACAGAGCAGCCGGCCGCTTGAATTCTCCTCCGGGAACTCGCTATGTCAAAAATCAGCCACCGTCCAACTCGAACCCTAGGACCTCTGGGTCGGTCGGTTGATTGATTGATTGATTGTTAATGATTCTGGGAGCGTCAACTGCTCGAGTCATTTGTTCCGTGTTTGTACTTGGCGCGTCGGCTTTTGAATGGGCCATGGCCTAGCAGCAGTTCTCAATCTGAGAAATGAATTTTCTCATCGACACACAACATATCCTGGGACATTGCAAGGAAAACGCACAATATAATCTTGCCACACCGGGAATTGATCTCGGGGTCGCGTCATGGAGAGCGAGCACGCTGACCATTGAGCTAAACAGCCAAGGCAGTCCCTTAAGTCTTGTACATGTTTTTTCCTCGTGAGGTGGCAGAATCTTCCCCTGTTGGATGGCGACGACCTACCGTGGGCTAGCAAGGTTTTCCTCATCCAGGTATCTCACACGAGTGAGACACCGCCCTAACCACCGGGACAAGCACTAAACTCCCGAAAGATATCGGGGCATGTGTGGTAGTGTAGCGCATGTCAGAGGTAAGTGTAGTAAATGTAGCAAAGTTTAGTGTGTAAGGAGTTATAAGATAAAGAAGAGGAAGGAATGATCGCACGCGGTCCGTGGCCCGTTTGTTTGGGTACTGCTCCAGCATTCGCTTGGTGTTGATCGAAAACACAATGGAATTCTACCGATCGGAGTAGCCAGCCGCTAGAATCCTCCCCCAGACAGCGACTGAATTCGACCTAGTTGACAAGCTAGAGTCGAAAATCCTGCCACCGTCGAGACTCAAGCCTAAGACCTCCCGGTGCGAAGCACTGCAGTGACGGACGTCCCGGTCAGTGACCAAGCAGCTGCAACGGCTCTTGTATCGCTGAGTCCCCTCAGCGTCGTGCTCAGACGCTGCTAAGCCATTGCACCAGCGATGCCGGCGAAGTGCCTGACTAAATCCTTCAGCTCCTCCCAGGGACTGGGCATATCCACTCTGTGCACACGAGGCTCATAAAAGAATTCGCGAGCACTGTACCTCGGGGCCCCATCCCAGATTGTATCTCTCGGCGTAGCAGCTGCCACCGTCCCGTGATGGCAATTGGTGCAGTTTCTGGCACTAACAATGTTGCCAACTGTGAGCCATCGAAATCAACGTTATGCGGCCTCTTGGGTTTATTGCGATCTTACATTTCATTTCCTCAGCTGGTGGTAACAATTGTTTGCGGCAGTAGTAACAAAAATAATATTTTTTTTGGTGTTTCTAACACAGGAAAAGTAATTCTACGGACTCATTTATGTCGTTTTGGTGAATCCATCCAGGCATCCCTTAGTCCGTCCTTCCTTCCTTTATTTTTTTATTGATTTATACCATGCTTCAATTTTTCGTAAGCCCTTCCGTTAGCCTGCAATTCTACCTGCAATCTGGTACAATACGTCCCTACGCCGCCTGCTCGATAGGCTCCGCCTTCCCGCCAATTTCTTTGTTAGTTCGTTCCCACAATTGTTCTCACTCATACGACTTCAATAAACCACCCAAACAAAAAACAACTTTTTGTATATGTTGCTATACAATGTTAATTATATATAAGTTATGACATTTTTGTTAATGTAATTATAGATAAAATTATAATTGTATAATTGTAGTCGCTAATAACCTTAGCAGTTGATGCGACTAAAAATAAAGAAATAAAAAAAAAACAACTTTGACATTTTCTTCCAAACTTGTTAATACCTATTCAACCATAAATGCTTCTCGAGTTTTGAGTATTTTTTAGTGATAGAAAGATATCTGATGGTTATAACTACAACCCAAACCATTTGTTTAAAATCAAACATACTTTGTACACAAAATGTTCAATTTAGAATATTATGATCTAAAACTACTGTAACATTTAAAAAAATGATAATATATCTAAAATTGCAAGACTTGTTTAAAACCAAAATTCTGAATGAATTTCAGTAGAAATATTAGGAAAAACATATTTCAACATGTTTTTTTCATGGCAATATATTTTAGGATTTCATGATGTTTTTTGAGTGACGCGTTATTTTGCCTGTGCAATGTAATTTTTACATTTCTATATTAATGTATGAAAATGAAGTATTCAGAGTGTCTTGGGAAGTAAATATGAGGATGTATATTTCATAATTGATTTTGATACCTGTAGATCTGATACGTGAACATGAGTGTGGAGAAATGAACATTTTGGTAAATATTAAAGCAGTAATATCACCGAACTAAAGAAGATCATTGGGATTTTCTTCCTGCGTTAGACACAAAATATTGATAAAATCTAGAGATGTGTATAATTTGTTTAATTTTCGACTCTAATTTTTCCTCAGAAGTCAAACTGGATTATAAATATTGTACCCCATTTTTGATATTAAGCAAATATCAGATGGAGATTTAGGATGGCCTAACGTGTGAACTTCCTGGTGCGCCGCCAGGACGCGTCAGTCTTTGGCCTGCACGTTCCGTTCGGAAGATAGGGTAAAAACAAAAAAAAGTACACACTCTAAATATTGAAATATTTTAAACAAGGTTTTTCCACGAACAATTACCTATTGTTTAAAAGTTTTCACTCTAAATTGTGAATTTCTTTGCGGAGATACAAAATAAAAATTCAAGATCATGTACTTAGTAACTCCTTATCCCTTTTCATTAGAATATGCTTTGTGAACGAATCTTTGCCCATATTACACTCGTTTGTCAATTCTCACTATAACTTTCTGGCGATTTTCTTGTAACGAAGTATAGATTTTAATATCCCATATAGAAAACGTTATGCTCAATTTACTGAATTCTACTGCAAGTTACATTTCATTTTAAAAAAGATGAATTTGATGATATTGCTCTCTAAATGCAACACCGTGGTAACTTGAAAAATCTTTCTTAAATAATGTGTTTAAGAATTAAAATTTGGTGTCATTCCTATAAGAAAGTATTTTAATTATTTCGCATTTACACAGTTTAGTTCAGTAAATTTGACGCCCATACAGGGCAAAGTGGAAAATATGTTTTGGAAAACAATAAAAGACAATTTTTTTAAAATTTTGGAGATACTGTATATAACAAGCGACAAGACACTATGTGTATTTTCGGAGATAGAAATACATTATTTCGAAGCATCTTATGGATTATTTTATAACTGCTGCGTTAGATGTAGGACGCTTTTACCCCATTCCTCGCTGTATCTGTACGCGAGCGCCCCGCCCTCGCGGCGGAGCGCACTTAGCATACGGCTCTTAAGATCCCCCTGGGTCGTAGGCGTTACACCCTTTGGATGATAACTCCAATTTGCATATCTAATTAACTTACAAGTGGAGGCGAGAACTCTCGTCTTCCATTGTTTGGGGAGCGCGCCAGGGGTTCGTAAGAACTTTATGCATGAAAGTTAATGGTTTGTGGAGTGAAAAGCACCGATAACATTGTTACGGGGAGGAATTAAACTGCCTTCGTTTCTTTTCTGGTGGAATTTCTACCTTCAATATTCACATCGTTCGGTGTTCAAGGGGCGTGTGCTGTTAGAATTATTCCAATGAGTTTGCTAATGTCACCTCTGGCAATTGTTTCTCTCTGGTATCTTATTAAAATGAAATGATGAAGATGCGCGCAGTGTGGCAGAACATTTCTTTAGTTTAAAGAACCTATTAATGGCTTTCCACAAACGAGCTGTAATTTAATTATTCAGTTCATATCCAGAACAACTTAATTTATTTTGTGAAATTTGCAAACCTTGTCACATACATTAAGAGAAAAATATTGGAATCGGTAAAAAGGTCGAGAACGCGAGTTTGGTAGAAAAATCAGTTTTGAGAAAACCTGAAACGAATATTTTGGGGCTTACTATCACATATGTATATCTTTATGTATGTACGGCTACATGTATGGTATGTTTGGCTTTATGTGGGCTGTAAATGCTGTGTGTAAGTATTGCCGTAAGTGTGGTACGTAAGGCTGTATGCATGATATAAATTGTGTACGTGGTGTTTATAAATGTATTAAGTAATTATGTGTGCATTTATATATGTGATGTGTGTGTGAAAGTAATGTATTTATGTACGGTTCTCTTTGGCTACTTAATTCGCAAGATAGTAACAGCAAATTGCACACTCCTAAACGAATTAATAAATTTTCGCCTCCACAGGGCTACTTTGGCGGAAAGAGGAAAAAACCCGACCTCAGCACTGCACCAATTTTACACACGTAACTGCCATCTCCACCTCCACCACTACCCCTCCAACCTTTTTCCTCCCCACATCCTCCCTCCACCCGAGTGCACCTCCGCTCCCATCCCCACCTCCGCCCACCGGGCGGGCGAGCGCGCGCGCCGGCTGACACGCGCTGACACGTGTCTCTAATAAAACTCGCTATTTTGAAGCTTTAATCAAGAGCACGACAAGAGCAACGCGATGCGTCCTCACGTGATATATGCCGTCAGCCGCCAGTCACCGCCCGGCTCCCGAGCCCGCTCGCTGCTGGCGCCTTCGGAATTAAAATTTATGGCAGCTTTCGCGCGCCGGGCCACGCCGCGCCGCTCACCAGCGGAGTGGCGTGGCGTGGCGTGGCGTGGCGTGGCGTGGCGGGGCGTGGCGGGGCGTGGCGGGGCGTGGCGGGGCGTGGCGGGGCGTGGCGTGGCGTGGCGGGGCGTGGCGGGACGTGGCGTGGCGTGGCGTGGACGGGACAGGGTTGGGCGGGGCGGAACGGGGCGTGGCGTGGCGTGGCGGGGCGCGGCGCGGCGTGGCGTGGCGTGGCGTGGCGTGGCGGTGGCGTGGCGGTGGCGTGGCGGTGGCGTGGCGGTGGCGTGGCGGTGGCGTGGCGTGGCGTGGCGGGGTGGGGCGGTGGCGGTGGCGGTGGCGGTGGCGGTGGCGGTGGCGGTGGCGTAGCATGGTATGGCGTGGTGAGGCGGCGTGGAGTCGCTGACGGCGTGTCCACGCACCTGTGATTCCGCACGAGCGGCACGCGAAATGAATTCCTGTCCCGCGTTTAGGAGGAACGGCAAACGTTACAAAGGAACGGAAGGGGTGCAGCCGGAGGTTGCAGT
Source organism: Acheta domesticus (assembly GCA_031308135.1). NCBI lineage: Eukaryota > Metazoa > Arthropoda > Insecta > Orthoptera > Gryllidae > Acheta > Acheta domesticus. The sequence goes on along the minus strand of JAHLJT010002406.1, from coordinate 108,483,057 downwards.
TCTGCTTCACTTTCACTTCCAGTAATAATAATAATAATAATATAAATATTAATAATATAAAAATCAATAATATAAATAATAATAATAGTAATATAATCAGTTATAATACTGATAATACAGTGTTAAAATATTTCTTGTATTTATTTATTTACTCTTTGGCTCTAGGATGGCTCTTTGACAGCATTCTAACTTCCACGGTGTAAAATATATAGGTGTCACTCTCGATCTAAAACTGAAGCTTATGTGAGGCTAGTTCTCACAGTTATGCATACAAGCGCTGTGATCTTTGTGTCTCATTTGGCAAGGTCGCGATTGGTCGTGATCCAGTCGACAGCTCTGTGGCCAGCTGATTTCTAATTTCAAGTCAGTGATTTGTCGCTTCGCGGTGGAATTGGTAAAGTCTAAAGCGAGCAGTTACAAAAATGGGTAGGAAATGTTTGTAATAGCCACAGTTCAAGATGTATATCTTAAGATGTATATCTTACACTGTGACCCAAACCGATCGTGCGCACCGTACGAACAAGTGAGGAACTAGCTTCAAACTGGCTTCAAAAAATTTACCCCAAAGGTGACTAGTTAAACACACCTATATATCACCACATATACCTATATATCTTACACCGTGCTAACTTCCCTGGCGCAATCTCGGATACGATTCTCAGCCGAGACAAAACTAGAGTTGTACCTTTCCTTTCAAATCGTTTCAGTTTCTGTAGCTGTGTGAAGAAGAAAAGCTCAGGCAGGCGGATGTAACTAGTTACGGTGAAGGGAATACGTCGTGTTCGCCACTTGTATCTCTTACCTCAAGCATGAGAATTCAACGAGGCCCTAGCATGGGGGACACGGCTGGCCATTAATAATAGTAATAATAATAATAATAATAATAACTCCACCTAGGGAGTACACGACCTTGCAGTTGGTGGTGGAGCTTGAGTACCCCCATGAGCCTTAAAGCTATGTCAGTGGTAGCCTAGCTACCGGTGGGGCCTCCCTTGCTGAATGGGTTGAAGGTGAGGGGTCAGACGAAGAAGTACTCCATTTTGAGGAGAGTGGGAAGTAAGTAGAGAGGGAAGGGTCATGAACCTTTGGACTTCCTGTTGTCGGCCCATAGAGGGTACAGGAGAGAAACTGGTTTGGCACACCAGGCCACTGATTAGAGTGGAGGCCCGAACCTTGCATTAGCCAGCGAAGGAGGCTGCCTTCAGCAGTCAGTGAAAATCCCGTAGGGTAATGCCGACTGGCGATCGGAGGGACCCCTTGCTGGGCCCTGCGGGGGGATGCCCCGAGGCCACTGTGGGTCGCAGTAACGGATGGCAGGAAACAACCCGAGGGTTAAGTGTGATCTGTGAACTCGAACTTGCGTCCTGCGAATCTTCAATTCAAACCAATGAGCAAAATGGATAGAACAAGCAATGTAATGAATCTTAACGTGCCTTGTTCTACCAATGTCCCATACCTGCTCAGAAACCGAGCTAATGTCACCTTGTCGACGTCTGGCCATCCCACGGATGCTAGTCCCAGGGACCCAGAGCCGGCAGTAGCTCGAAGCCATCGTCAGAGATGGACCCGGGATGAATTAAAGGAGGTGATGTGGTGCTTTTACTACGCAAAAGCGAAAAATGGGGGCTCTGAAATAGAAGTTTCAAGGTATGGAGAGAGCGGAACCCAGATATGAGACCTACCCTAGACTCAAAGAAGCTTGCCAGTCAACGACGATACATACTCAGCAGTGGAAAATTCACAGCAGACCAACTTGCTGACATTGAGAGAAATGCGGAATATGTACTTCGCTCGAACAATACACATGACGAACATGTAGAACTTGAAAATGATGATCCCGTGGAAGGTTCCATCGCTTTCCAGTGAAACACACGTCAGTGGTGAAAACTCATCTGGCAATGAATTACACGATAAGGACATGATGCGAAATCTCCTTCGGCGCGAGATAGAAAGAGTTAGTCAACTTCCGTTTGAATCTCGCGAACCGTTGAGGAGAATATACGAAAATGCCAAAGCTAAAAGAGTGATAGAAACAGTTAATTCTGTCTTAAATGAGGTGGTGGAGACCCCAGGCAGAGATCTAGATATTACTGAAATCAATCACATCATATATGCAACTGGATATCTAGTATCTCAGATAATTTTGGGGCCAGCCAAAACACCGACGGCCGACACCAAAACAGAGTAAACAGCTCTGTACCCCCATGGATGAACAGAATTATGAAACGGATAGCCGACACCCGGCGTGAAATATCATTCTTAGCTGAGGCATCTTCTAAATCAACGCACACCTCTAAAGTTCAACGAAAAATATTCAATGTTGAACAAAAATACCAAATTGAAAATGACACAAGTAGGCTAATGGTAGTTGAGAAGCTAAAAGAGAAATTCAAGCATGGGCTCAACGAATAAGAAGGTACAAACGTAGAATAGATTTCCGTGTACAGAACCGGTTGTTTGAAACAGACGCGAAGAGATTCTATCGCAATCTGACTCAAAAACCGAATGGCAAAGCTGTTACTCCTTCAAAAGATGACGTCGAAGCATTTTGGGCAGGAATCTGGGAAGAGAGCAGATCCTACAACAAAGACGCATCTTGGCTTCAATCTGAAGTTGATGCTGCCGATGAACTTGTAGAAACAGTGGAAGATGTTCACCAATTCTCGGAAGAGGACCTCTTCCAAGCAATTAAGAACATGGAAACTGGAAGTCCCCCGGGATTGATAAGATCCAGATTTATTGGATTAAGAAATTAACAGCAATACATTCTCATCTAGTAAAGGCTGTTAATAAAATTTTTGAAAACCCAAAGGAAATCCCGGAATGGCTCACACGCGGCATTACGTATTTGCTACCCAAAGCGGGAGACAGCTCTTTGGCGAAGAACTACAGGCCAATTACTTGTCTGCCAGTACTGTACAAAGTTATAACTTCAGCTATAGCTGACAAAATGTATAGACATCTAGATAAGAATCATCTAATGCCAGCTGAACAAAAAGGATGTCGTAAAGGCTCTTATGGGTGTAAGGAAATCTTGCTACTGAATAAAGTCATCTTGAATGATGTAAAGAAACGCAAACGTAATTTGAGCATGGCTTCGATTGACTACCAAAAGGCCTTTGATAGTGTACCACACGATTGGATTTTGAAGACCCTGGAGATCTATCGATTTCATCCTAGACTTGTTGAGTTTTGCAAGGCTAGTATGAAAGTCGTGGAGTACCAGGTTACTAATCCACAGCGGAAAGGAAGCAGTAGAAACCAGAAGTATTCAGATTAACAGGGGGATTTTTCAAGGAGATTCACTATCCCCTCTGCTGTTTTGCATTAGTTTGATCCCACTATCGAGACAATTGTCGCAAGCTGACTTTGGTTTTAAGCTCCATGGTGATGAAAGGCCAGTATCACATTTGTTTTACATGGATGATCTGAAAGTGTTTGCCAAGAATGAAGCGATTCTCTCCCAAATGCTGTCTGTCGTGAATGACTTTAGCAATGACATCTGCATGAAGTTTGGTCTTGACAAGTGTGCAAAAATCAATTTAAAAAGAGGGAAACTCACAACGTCTGAGAACATTGAAATTGATACGCACACTGTGATTCAAGATCTTGAGCCAGGTAAAACTTACAAATATCTGGGCATTGAAGAATGTGAAACCATCTCGAATGACAGAATGAAAGAGAGAATTCGTAGGGAGTATTATAGAAGAGTGAGACTGGTCCTGCAGTCCGCTCTGAATTCCAGGAATAAAATATCTGCAATAGGTAGTTTGGCGGTACCTGTAGCCGAATACAGTTTTGGACTAGTGGACTGGACTGAGCAAGAAATTCGCACCATGGATCGAAAAACCAGAAAACTGCTGACAATGCATCATGTTTCCCACCCTCGAGCTGATATACATAGACTTTATGTGTCACGTAAGGAAGGAGGAAGAGGCCTCAGACAAATTGAGGCCTCCTGGCACAACGCAATAGTCGTGTTGGGTAAGTATGTAGTCAGCCATCAAGACGACCCTCTAATGAGGCAGGTCATGAAATCTGACCGAAGAATGGGAAACAGAGGCATTGTTAGTGTAGCAAGAAACATTGCGAAGAAAACTAGGCAAGACACGTCGAATAACACAGACACTGAACTTCTGATGCTGCTAAACATGAAGTGTGAGACACAAAAATGTTAAAGAAATCGTGGAGAGACAAAACCACTCCACGGTCAATACCTAAAAAGAATGGACAAGGTGCAGATCAATAAAGATCAATCATTTATGTGGCTTAAAAGGGGAAGGATGAAACCAGAATCGGAAGCACTTGTAATAGCTGCCCAAGATCAGGCCTTGAGAACACGACATATGATAAAGCGGTTCTCAAAATTTCCCAAGATGACAAATGCCGCATTTGCCTGGAGCAAGTAGAAAACCATTGATCATATTGTCTCAGCTTGTCCAATCCTAGCAAAGACCGAATACCTTAAAAGACATGACAGGGTGTGTAGCTACCTCCACTGGCAGATCTGTACCGCCCTCGAAGTTCCAAACACATGCCCAAGTGGTACGAACACTCACCGAAACCGGTGACGTCTGTTGGATTGTGTACGATATTGTACGACCAACAAATTCAAACTGATCGCACGATAGCGGCAAACAAACCGGATATAGTTATCCGGGATTTTGGCGAAAAAATCATGTTTACTTATCGATGTTGCTGTACCTTGCGATCAAAACGTCGTTACCAAGGAGGCAGAGAAACGTCTTAAATACAAGAGTTTGGAAATCGAGATCAGCCGAATGTGGGGCGTAAAAGCACAGGTAGTCCCGATAGTTATCGGAGCTCTGGGATTTGTTCCGCAAAATTTGAGTAAGAACTTGTCTAAACTCCCAGGTAATTCAAAAGACTGGGAAGTGCAAGAAATTGCTTTATTTGGAACAGCCCACATTTTGCGTAAAGTTTTGTAGAGGCACTGATAGTCACCGAATCTGCTCCTTAGGTAGCTGGTTGCAACCTGGAGTAGATTTTATATTCAGCCGACTCATAAGATCTTTAGTCGTGATGTAATGGATAATAATAATAATAATAATATAATAATAATAATAATAATAATATAATAATAATAATAAAATCATCATTTATGGTGATTTATTGCGCGGATTGATATGGCATACATTATCTGCAGCATCACGCAACTGAGATACTCAGCACCACTAAGACAAATTATTCTTTTTAATATTGGACTAAATTATTCACGATGACTTGGAAAGTGATTCAGATTGATCCAATGGATTGTGATTGCAAATGATCGACGTGATCAAAGAGGTTGATCGATGGGACTACTGCAAAGCGAGGGAAACTG
>JAHLJT010002406.1:108465264-108476713 GCA_031308135.1 Acheta domesticus | reverse complement strand
GATATTACTACTTTAATAGATACCAAAATGTTCATTTCCCCACTGGCATTTTCACGTATCAGATCTACAGGTATCAAAATCAATTATGAAATATACATCTCATAGTTACTTTCCAAGACACTCTGAGTACTTCATTTTAATACATTAATATAGAAATGTAAAAATTACATTACACAGGCAAAATAACGCGTCACTCAAAAAAAACATCTTGAAATCCTAAAATATATTGCCATGAAAAAACATGTTGAAACATGTTTTTCGTAATATTCCAACTGAAATTCATTCAGAATTTTGTTTTTAATCAAGTACTGCAATTTTAGTTGTATTATCATTTTTTATGTTACAGTAGTTTTAGATCATAATATTCTAAATTGAACACTTTGTGTACAAAGAAGTATGGGAACATTTCTTTGATTTTAAACAAATGGTTTGGGTTGTAGTTATAACCATCAGATATCTTTCTATCACTAAAAAATACTCAAAACTCGAGAAGCATTATGGTTGAATAGGTATTAACAAGTTTGGAAGAAAATGTCAAAATTGTTTGTTGTTTGGGTGGGTTGTTGAAGTCGTATGAGTGAGAACGAATGTGGGAAACGAATTAACAAAGAAATTGGCGGGAAGGCGGAACGTATCGAGCAGGCGGCGTAGGGACGTTTTGTACCAGATTGCAGGTAGAATTGCAGGCTAACGGAAGGGCTTACGAAAAATTGAAGCATGATATAAATCAAGAAAAAAATAAAGGAAGGAAGGACGGACTAAGGGAGCCTGGATGGATTCACCAAACGACATAGATGAGTCCGTAGAATTACTTTTCCTGTGTTACAAACCACACCCAAGAAAAATATTATTTTTATTATTACTGCCGCAAACAATTGTTACCACCAGCTGAGGAAATGAAATGTAAGGTCACAATAAACCCAAGAGGCAGCATAACGTTGATTTCGATGGCTCACAGTTTGGCAACATTGTTAGTGCCAGAAACTGCACCAATTGCCATCACGGGACGGTGGCAGCTGCTCCGCCCAGAGATACAATCTGGGATGGGGCCCCGAGGTACAGTGCACGCGAATTCTTTTATGAGCCTCGTGTGCACAGAGTGGATGAGCCCAGCCCTTGGGAGGAGCTGAAGGATTTAGTCAGACACATCGCCGGCATCGCTGGCGCAATGGCGGTAGCAGCGTCTGAGCACGACGCTGAAGGGACTCAGCGATACAAGGAGCCGTTGCCGCTGCTTGGTCACTGACCGGGGACGTCCGTCACTGCAAGTGCTTCGCACCGGGAGGTCTTAGGTTTGAGTCTCGACGGTGGCAGGATTTGCGACTCTAGCTTGTCAACTAAGTCGAATTCAGTCGCTGTCTGGAGGAGGATTCTAACGGCCGACTACTCCGATCGGTAGTTTTTTCGTTGTATTTCCGATCAACACCAAGCGAATGCAGGAGCAGTACCCCAACAAACTTGCCAAGGACCGCGCGCGATCATACCGTCCTCTTCTTTGTCTTATCACCCCTTTCTTACACATACTTACCGCAACATGCACTACAATACCACACATGCCGCGAGATCATTCGGCAGTTTAGTACTTGTCTCGGTGGTTAGAACGGTGCCCCGCTCGTATGAGATACCTGGTTGGGGATAATCCCGCTAGGCCACGGTAGGTCGTCGCCATTCAGCAGGGAAGGACCACTGCCACCTCACAAAGGAAAACAAATACTACACTTACTGGAAAGTCCTGGCTGTTAAGCTCATGGATCAGCGTACTCGCTTTCCACGACGCGACCCCGAGATCAATTCCCGGTGGGGCAAGATTATAGTGTGCGTTTTTCCTTGCAATGTCCCAGTATATGTTGTGTGTCGATGAGAAAATTCATTTCTTAGATTGAGAACTGCTGCTAGGCCATAGCCCATTCAAGGGGCGACGCGCCAAATACAAACACGGAACAAATGACTCGAGCAGTTGACGCTCCCAGAATCATTAACAATCAATCAATCAATCAACCAACCCAGAGGTGCTAGGATTCGAGTTGGACGGTGGCTGATTTTTGACATAGCGAATTCCAGGAGGAGAATTCAAGCGGCCGGCTGCTCTGATCGATCGTTTTCTCTGGTCTCTCCAAACAACACCGGGCGAAGCAGGATCAGTATCCTAATAAATTGACCATGGAATGCGCGCGCCTTATTTTTGTTCCCTCTCTCGCCTCACACACACACACACATACACACACACATACACACCACATACATACACACACTTACACATACACACACATACACACATACACACACATACATACACACACATACACACACACATACACACACACATACACACACACATACACACACATACACACACACATACACACACATACATACACACACATACATACACTCACACACATACACACACACATACACACACTCACATACACATGCACTTAAGTATACTTTATATTGACTTCGCTATACACAAGGCGCTGTAGGTTAGTAAGGAGCTTAGGGCTTATCTAAGCCACGGTCTCCCGCGGGGAGATACGTGGATAAGGAAACTCTAAAAGCCGATATGTAGGTCGGCGCATGATCTCGCGATCTAGTTAGGAAGGTACACCATCAGGCGAATTCTAGCATCCGTACTGCTCTGATCGTAGTTTCCCATGGTATTTCCGATCAATTCCAGGCGAATGCCGAGCAGAACCCTGACAAATGCGCCACGGACCCCGCGCGATCTTCCGTTCTTGTTCCTTGTCCGAACCTCACCACTTACTACATACACCTACTTTCATGCACTACACTACCTTACAAGTCGGAAACCAGTCGAGGGGTTAGAGTCTGTTACGTCTGGGGCGGTGCCTGATACCTGGGACACCTGGGTGAGGAAAACCCCGCAAAGTCGATATATAGTTTGGCGCCGGATATCAAGCGGGAGAACACTCCCGTGCAAGCAACTCCCGTGATAAAAAAGCATGCTCTACATTTACAGGACTAATGAGCATAGCAATTGAAATTAATCATTAACCATTTTCCCTAATTGCAATCGACAGAATGAACGTGACCATGTATTGATGAAGATACTACCTAGAAAATGAAACTAGTAGCATATTTTTTTAAACTTGTATTTTTTTAATAATTTGTTTCCAAATGCATTATTGCATTGATTTTATATATCCAAATATGTTATGAATTGATTCATCATGTATCCAACTGTAATATTAAGCTCAATGTATCAGTGAACTTTTAATGAATCTGTAACTGTAGTAGTCGCTAATAACCACGATGTTGATGCGACTATAAATAAATTGATTTAAAGAAAACTATTATTCAGCTGAGCGACAGCTATACGCAGAAGCTTCATAGTTACAACGAAATACAATTGAAATTCTCTGTGGACGCGCTCCAGGCGATTGATCGCGATGAGAGTAAATTGTGACAAAAATGTATTCGTACATGATTCCAGATTCATTCTGAGTGGAATAAAGTGCTTATTTCAGGAAATAACATTTTCAAGGAAATATGAAGTATGAATACCAATATTACGCTGTAATAACAAAAGTCGTGGTAATATGTATCTGGGAAATATGAATATATAAGGCAAGAAATGACTTCTCGCCTTAGGCACGGGATGCTCATGTTATTGGCACATCCAAGAACTAACTCAATCGCCTTACCCTGCAGTTATATGCCAGTAGTGGTTTGATAGAATAACTAACAACGAATTGGGGAAAAAATATTTTTCTCTGACATTATATAAATTGCAGCTTGGTATCAGATATATAGCTATTTCATGGCAGAAATTTTTATGGTATAGTGTTGTCCAAAATTTCAATTTTTTGAAAATCTGTTTTAATAAATTAATAAATGCAGAGATATAAATATGTTTTGATATAATTTGCCAAAACGAGATTATTTTATTGTAGATTAATGGGAAACAAAAGAAGTTTTGGGAAAATTAAATTATACTCTCTAGTAAAAATGTTTTTCTTCGTACAACAGAATTCCAGAAAAACGACAAATCTAGAGAACTTTTACGCTCCAGCTTCTAGCTACGTTGAAGTGCTGCCAGTCGGCTCTGTGATAATGAGCAGCATCTTATTACAAGTCACAAAACATACCTAAGCCACTTCACTAATGTAGGACCTTCAGTCGTTCTAATAGTAGGTCATTGAAAAAATTGTTATTTAGCACGGTTTAACTAAATGTACGTGTTAGAAGAAAGTATTAGTTTACCAAGGCTTCAACTTCAGGGTTGTTCATTTCAATCGTCTCACCCCGGAGGGAGTTCTGAGCATCCTCACTGAGGTATCACATTAATAGTTCTTAGTAATTAGATCACACTTATGACACGATCAGCATATGAGATTACCCGTTATAATATACTTCAAGGATTTTACATATTCCAAAATTCCTTATTTTGAGATATTTCCTACAACGGGCGCTATTTTCAGGAATATTTCCTTTCATCAAGTGTCAAACATTGAAAGATATAACGCGGGGTAAAATCATAAATACATTACTATGCACGTGTACGTTATGAAGTGTTTGGTGCCTCGTGAAAAATCACGAATTTGGGCTACTCTGCTTCTTTTAAGAAAACCTTCACTTTTTCTCGCGCTGGAATGTGCACATCGCATCAGTAAGTAATTGCTTGATAGCTGACTAAATTTTGAAGAACCTGAATCTTAAAAATGGTCTATGTTTGTTGTAAATTCTATGACATGAGGGTTTCATTTAGGTCTGAGTGTATTGTAAATCCAGTCACTTGCACTTTGTTCATTTGCTGTAGTGTGTGCAAATATTGGTTAAGCACCTACATTTCCGGCTACACCCGAATAAATAGATTCTGTTCCTGAGTGGCCCCGAGGTGATTACCAAATCGAATGACGAGAAAACCTATAATCTCAAATGAAAAACTATATGATAAGTCACGATTTCTGTAATTAGTAGTGTCGTGCATGCTCTGAACGTATTAGTGAGTGAATCCGTTTTGGAATTATGTTATTTATTGTTGCTTATTTATTGGTAGGTAAATTAGACACCGTAAGAGTGATGGTTTCATATAAACATCATACAACATAAAACATCAAACCAACGACAGAATAATTTATTCATTTTTTGGTGTAATTTTATTGTAAATCCAGAAATAATGCATTAAGACATATCCCTACACTGCAACAGTATTTCCAAACGATATTACATGTCTCAATTATTTTTTGAATGAGAATGTTTCGGGAAAGTAATTAAAATAATATCAACGGTTAAGTTCTAGATTTTCTTCTTTTAATATTTATAAAATTAAACCTGAAATCTTACAACTACAAAACATAGTGATATAAAAATCTGGAAACATTTGTTAGAAGAAAGTCTTCAAACACCTTTAGTAAAGACCTTTCAACTCACTTTGCGTCTCCTTACGTTTCATTGAGAAAGCTCTTAATGAGCGACGGTTTTCAAATAATTTCGTGGCCACTGGTATCGTTGAAGTAAATATCCCTGGATATTCTTCTTATGAGCTACTGGGAAGCCTATATCAATCCCCGAGACCATTGTCTTTAACAATGATGTTCCCAATATCCCACTCTTATCTGTGTACTTGTTGACATCATTAACAACATTTTCATTTTGGCGACCTGTATATAATATACAAATTCACTTTACACCACTCGCTTAACGAAGCTGCCGGATTGATCCCTTAGATAGTGATGTGCAATACTCATTACTGGACCTAGATGTAAGTGCGTAACACCAGGCATTTGTCTTTGCCTTCAATATTAGATATTATGTCCGGGTGGTCATGAGGGAAAGAGCGACTGATGTAGAGAGATAAATGACTATGGACGGAATAATGATTTGGATGGGATCCACCGTGATTCGATAAGTCAAATCAAGTCACAACCACGTACTGAAAACACACATGGGACTCGAACCGGTTGCCTGTCCTTAGATATTGTTCCCAACACCTGCGTCACCATGTTTCGGGATTAGGAAGTAAGGAATTACCCGATAATCAAACGAATGTACAAACCAATATCTAATAACAAAAAAAGGTCAAGCATTTCAAAGAGGTCAAGCATTGACGAGAAGTAAACATTTTTTTAAAAATGTAAATATTCCATTTACACATTTATTATGCAAATCCATGTCCGGGCAATTACAACGTCAAACCGCCAGCTTAATTTCCGTGGCTGCCAGGCTCCAAGCGGCGAAACAAACGCCGCTCAAACAGCGTAGCATGCGTCCCTAACTAATGAACAAGCCCCTACTCGTATAATGGATGGCGCAGAATTTTATTTTTGACAAAATGCCACCCATTACTCGATGAAGCTTTCCATAAAAATATCCCGCATATTCCCGGAACATGGCCTTCACGCCCGTCACAAAATTAAGCTCGAGAGTAATATCTAGAAATAATCCTAAAATTAAAAACGTGGTGTTCGTGATCTCATTGTTAGATATTCTCTGTTCAGCTGATTGCACATTGGTCTGTTATTTGTAAGACAAACGATAGAGAACATCTCATAATCCATTTTGTATTTATGTATTCGACATTTTGAAAGTCCGTAGCTTACATGTACAGATGATATACTTGTATTATTCGTTTTTTAAACATATTGTACTAAGTATTTTTGATTCGAACATAAAATGCAGTTAAACTTCAGTTTATAGCTAATAACGTGAGTTTCACTAGTTTTGATTATGTACTTTGATATTTCTAATATAATCCGTTAACTGAATTGTTACAAAAACATCCAACGTTGATGTGAAGAAGCAAAAGTAAGCGGCAACTAAATTTCCGGAAGTCTTTTCTAGTGACGTCAAACATTGCGATCATTTGTTGAAAACGCTGATAGTCCAAAGACAACCACATAACCATTTATCTTCGTAAAAGGGGATTTTGCGTAAAATTTCTGTTTGTACTCTTTCTCGATTACTTTAACCGCCTTAGCTTCAAATTCTAAAGCGAGAGAGTTTAATTTATACAGGTGCTAACAAACCTCACTGTCCAAACGTCAGTCATGGAATTATTAATAAACAAAGAAAAGAAAGTTCAGTACAATAAAATTCGAGAAATTCGTATTTACAGTTATTCGAACTACTATTAACGTGAATTATGCAAACCTTAGCTAGTGTTATTTGATGACGTAATCACTGGTTACCCATTTAGGGAGGCTGGTTGTTATTGTCACACAAGTAATCATATTGCGAATAAATTGAAGGCAGATCTAAATTCCTCTTAGCACCATCTAATGATTTTCCACATGAACATTAATGATGTTCCTCAAGAACTATTGTATGGAAAGTCTATCTAATTTAAACAAATCTTGCAATCTATTTTCTTTCAAGATTGTCATAGACCGACAGGAATTGGCTGACCTTCTTTATTATTAAGTCTTATTTATTTTATTACTTTCACAACTTGGACTCAGAGAGAATTTGATTGTCAGTAAAAGATTGATGAACACTTTTTATTACAATAATTTGTTGGATCATGGATCCGCATAAGTCTTGAAAGATTTTGTTATTAGTATATTCACTAGTAGTATGTAGTCTTCCTTGTTTTCCGTTTGAATTTTAACCTTGCAAAATTTTAACTCGGTAGAAAATTCCCTTTCTATGGTAGTTTTTTGATATTACAAATTTTGGTGAGATTATCAACGTTATACACAAAAGGGGGCCCTCGTTTTGCTTTCCTCTGAGTCTTGGAGATTTTCTAAGGCACTGCAATTATTTTGAGTCGGAATTGAATATACTACACTTTGATCTTATCCGATTTTTTTTCGCCGGCGCATTTGAGCCAATGTTACTAAGCTGTCTCTTGTACGAATGAACTGCAGGTGTAGAAACACTTGTGAGTGTACTTACCTGACGAGTTGATGCACCGTCACGTACTGTTGAATCAGAGTGAATATTTCCGTTGGAAAAATTTCACTTTGTTAATAGAGTTCTGCATCTGCTGAGATGTGATTTACATGGGAATCCATGTTTTGTGGCTCCATGTTTTTGTGACAAATTTGCTGATGACCAAGTGATGATGTTTGCAGAAGATGGGTCGAAGTCAGATCATTTTGTAAGTCAGAATTCAAAATGTTAAGAGATTCCGATATACATTAGCTTACGCCAGCGCATGAAGTCAAACTTCAAGCCTATTTTAAACTTCAAGCCTTATAACACTTTGCTGCATATAGACACTTGTCAGAAAAAATATTAAATATATTAATAAATCTGGAAAGACCGAAGACTGAACCTCGACTGGTTCGGCGCTCTCCTGCAACACGTTCTTACTGGAACTAAAATACGAACTGCTGCCAACGATACCTGAAACGTGCGTGGCTGCTGCGTAGGTTCGCGAGACGCAAACAGGCTCGTTTGGTTACAAAAGATAGCATCGATATTCGCGCTTTCTTAAGCGGTTTCTTTTATGTATATATTATGAATAATTTAACATTTAGAAGACCCTTTTCGTATTTCTCACAAATTAGCCAAATGCGGAAGTTGGCTACTGCAGCTGTTCCCGGAGACACTAGCGCCTCCTATAGGAGCACCCTCAAGGTTTTGATGGAGAGTTGTAAGGCCCTGAAGTGACTACTGATAACGAAGTGCTCGGCTCTGCGAACGGAACGAGAATCACCTGCCGTTGTTTGAAGATTTTGTGATAAAATGCATTCTGACATATCTCGATAAACATTTTTTTCAGCTTGATCATTGGCTCTCTGCAGCCGCATAAGATATATACATTAGAATGAGATATATACAAGAATCATTTGATACTTACACAAAATATTCTAGTTTTATTTATGATACAATATAGTATTTATATAGTTTATCATGAGAAAAGACTCATGAGTTCAAGTCTATGGGGGATAGAAAAATTCTCTTGGTAACTTTCTTTTTAATCTTTTGCGAAGAGATCTTTAAAATTTTGGAATAGAATTTTGCGGCTAAGATGGAGAAGTGGACGGGGATGGGTGTAATGTCAAGTTCAATATGTAACTGCGGTTTTGGAATGTACCAGGAAGCTTTAGTGATGGTCCGTAGGAATCTATTTTCTATCTTCTATCTTATATATTATTTCTCAAAGTGCTGTTTGGTCTTTTCAATAAATTGGGCGACATACGAAACCGATCTTTATAAAGAAGCAATGGATTGAAAAATCGTGTTTCTTTTCACCTGCACATGGGACATTCGTATTGAAAAAGAGCATTAAAAATTCGTAAATATTTAAAAAAGTAGTAATTCGGGACCTGTAATATCTGATTGCCGCGCGATCTTTCGGAAGAAAATTACACTCGGACGGTGGCGGGAAACAAGTGAATGTTGCAATCTCAAGCATTTTTGTTTGTTTCAATTTAGTGTAGGTTGTGTAAGCACATGAACGTGATTTTCCACATTGAATAGAAATCTTGAAATACGAGAGGTTAGCGATCTTAGTGAGGTTAGGTAGTTTATAATGCTGGAATACAAAAAAATAATTTGAGCAGAAAACAGTTTGGTTATTTGACTAACCGTGCGATTTAATCGCACGGGTTCTCACTAGTTTTGATAAATTTGCATTTGTTGATGTTTGTTTTGGCTGCCGCAGTTCAGACTAGGGAAGCACAGGAAAATATGAGTCGTATCATTGCTTTATAGAGGTAAGTAGCTACATGTAATTGTAGGGGGATGATTGTTTGAGAAGCAGATATAATTGGTGGACTCTACTAGTCGCTAGAGCTATTTGGTGTTTAATATTTTGCCACCATGTAAGTCTTTTATCGAACAGAACTCCAATATACTTGACAGTTTTGTTGTGAGGGAGCCAGGTGAGGGAGTCGAGCAAGGCAGCGACGGTGTTGCACAGAGGAAGAGGCTTTCAGCCTGTGACGCTGTAAGAACATTCGAGCTTTTGTTATACTTTCAAAACTAATCTTAAGGAAATTATTTAAAACCATTATCAATTAAATTGTTGTTCGTTGTTACTTGTTGCAACCTATTGTTGTAACGCCGTACTCAGAAGGCGATAATGACGGCTGCCTTTCGTTGGCGTTAATATAAAGTAATAATTTTATTTACGCCTAAAATATGCATCGTGCATCGTTGGTACATTTATGTAGAACGTAAATTTACTGAATTCAGTGACAGAAAACTTCTTTGTTGAAGCATGAATTTAAAAAATATATGTATTTTTTACGTTTCGTTTGTTTATGAATTTTTCAAATGGTAGTTGAAGTGTTAGCCAGAAATTGCCATGTTATAATATTACATAGCTATTAATAATATCGTGAGAAAGTACGTTCTGTTGTAGAACCACTAGTTTTACTATAACAATTACTAGAATTTCTAATTATTAATTGTTTCTTTGTGATACAATTTCATTTTACACCTTTTGACAAGGATTTTCATTTTTAATCCAATATTGAATCGTAGAACGTCCTGCCCTTTCTAAATAATAATTACATTCTAGAAGCCATATGTAACCATTAAAACATTCGCGGAAATACTAATATATCCGCAATTATTTCCAAAAATGCATACCTCTTGGGAATATTAGAATCTAATTACGAGAATGAGATTTTCGATATCAACATTTTTAACAATTCTCGATGGGTAATGAACCCATCGGCATTACGCACATTTTTTAAATGCTGTAAAATCCTATGTCCAGGACGTGTATTTCAGAATGTGCATTGTTAACAGTATTCCAAATGCGGTATAGAATTACAACGATGATAAACCGATTTGAATTTACAATCCTCTATTTGCAGAACATTTGGTATTTCCGAGTACGAGGCCTGCCTCTTTTTGTGCATCTAGGTAAAATTATTTCCGTAGAGGGAATTTCCCCATGGCAAATACTCTACGATGTGAAAGATGCGTAACCTTCGAAATATATAAAACTTGTATACAGAGTTTTACAGCCAAGACTTTTCTTTCAGGATTCTGTGCAAAAGTAAAGCAAGTCTATTGATTTAGTATTTCACTAGCAAAACCCGGCAGACGTTGTTCTGCCCTTCATCTTCCTTTTTCCCTTCCCATCTCCCTTTCTCACTGACTCCTCCTCCTTCCCTTATCCTGTCCGTGTCTGTTTCTGTTACTCTGTCTCTGCCGCTCTCTGTCTCTCTCATTCACATTTATTTGCAGAGTCTGCAGGTATCTGAGCAAGTGAAGCACCGGACCAGCAAAAATGTAATAGAATGTTCGAGAAGAGCTCATTCTGTAGACGTTGTACGGTGTTAGAATCGTTTCTTTGAAGTCATAGGCCTCAAAATTTTAGTTTTTTAAGGTCCTAAAATTCCCCGTTTAGGAGTAATTTAACGATATACATGCAAAATGCTGTCAAATGTGTTGCGGGTTGCATTTGACGTGAATATTTCGTTTTGTTCTGCAGCGCCATGAAGTGGAGTTACAACAGAATGAAAAGTACATAAACCTCCTGGGAGAAAAAAAACACGTAGAAGAGCCAAATTTCATGGAGATC
>JAHLJT010002406.1:108453196-108464264 GCA_031308135.1 Acheta domesticus | reverse complement strand
GGTCGAACGGTGTCGATGATCGAAGAGTGGCGAGGCGTACGAGCGGCAATGTGAGATAAGGCATGCGAAAGCCAGTGGCGTAAGCTCAACAGATGCGAGTGACAAGTCGCATCCCTAAGTTTTTCGTCTATTTTAAAACTTTTGTTAAAAATACTTTTCTATTCCTTAAGTAAGAATTCCGTTCCTCTGTTCCGTTTGCTCCCGCTGCTATCCGGTAAGCGTCTGTTACCTCCGTGGATGTGACAGGCCGAGAAACATCCTTTCGACGGCTTCGCTTTGTTACCGAGGTCATTGAACTCTCACCAATTCTCAAAGCTTCTCAAAGAATGTTCAAAAGGTATATCATAATATGGTATAGGTCATCATAATATGGTATAGTACTATGTCGATTAGGGAGGTTCTAGGTTCGAGACCGGACGGTGGCAGGATTTTCGACACTAGCATGTCAGCTAGGTCGAATTCAGTCGCTGTCTGGAGGAGAATTCTAGCAGCCGACTGCTCTGATCGGTAGTTTTCCGTGGTTTCTCCGATCAACACCAGACGAATGCCGGTGCAGTATCCTTACAAACGGGCCACAGACCGTGATCTTTCCTTCCTCTTCCTTGTCTTATCCTCTCCCCTTACACACACACTTACAATAGCATGTACTACACTAACACAGAAACTGGGAGACCGGTCGGGAGCTTACAGCTTGTCCCGGCTGGGGCGGTGCCCCGCTGGTGGGAGATACCTGGTTGAGGGGAAAACCCCGCTAGTCGACGGTAGATCGGCGCCAG
Organism: Acheta domesticus; assembly: GCA_031308135.1. NCBI lineage: Eukaryota > Metazoa > Arthropoda > Insecta > Orthoptera > Gryllidae > Acheta > Acheta domesticus. Next base: position 108,463,488 of record JAHLJT010002406.1, on the reverse strand, counting down.
ATCTCGCCATCCAGCGGCGAAAATATCACCGCCGCCTCCCGAGAAAAAGCACGCACTACACTTACGGACTAGTGACCTAAGTAGTTGACGCGCCCGGAAACACGAACGAATCAATCAAACCGGAAGTCTCTGATCGCATCCATATGCTCACTGAGCAGGAGTCGCCACTGGCGAAAGCCGAAGTGGGTCAAGGGAAGGCGGGGGTGGGGAGGCGTGGAAGCGAAGCTGGATGGGAGCGGGAATGGGTCGCCAATTCACAGGCTTCGCCTCACAATGAAGCCTATCGGTCGAATGCAGCTATTACCATGTGTCTGGGCGATGGCCGGCCGTCCACGACCAATAAACCTGCGTCAACCCAGCTGACGGGTCGGCCAAAATGACTCGATCCCCGAGAGCGGCACGTGGAAGAGCCCAGAATGAATTTTGGTCATTTTGCCCAATTTTGAAAATAAAATAGTGTACATGTAGTGTTTAATTGAGTAGTTAATCAAACTACGCCAAAGTGATTTTTATTGGAACTACTTGGCCTCTATATAATACTTAACAACGGAATATACAGTCGTTCAAAAACTTAGCTTGTATACATAAATATTAATTCATTCTTTAGCAAATAATATAAAGCAAGAACAAAAAAAGAAACACTAGTCCATTTTCTTCAAAAGAAGAAAAAATATCGCAAATACTGTGTCGTGAGAACACATATGGTATTTATTGTAATACATAATTGTCTTAGTAATGAAAACATTGATTATTGCCAAACAAACATAGTTTCTTTTGTCATAGGAATTAAATCATTATAAGTTTTAAATTAACAAACTATTGATGTTAACGGCAACGAGGACTGATTTAGATGAGTCTTTATGATTGTGATTTTCCTAAAATATAATTTTAAGGGAATATAATGATGTATCATTTTAATGAATCTAAAATTAATCGTCTTTCAAGCATATATTTAAGATTCTCTTTGTGATTATAAGAAGAAAAGACTATTGAATAAATGTGCAGTTTCAAAGTTATTTGGTTCTTGTTACTAAATAGGGAATTTATATATTCTCGAAGAAACACAAGTATCCTATGTGCCATTTTTCGCATCAATTAGTCTCTTATTCAGATGACTATCTTTCTTTGGAATGCAAGAAGAACCCTTGTGAATTGTAACGCGAGATTACAGAAAAAGGTTGGATCAGCACTGCATGCAACCCGTATCCCGCGCGTTTGTCAGAGAAAAGGAAGAAACAACTTTTATTCCCAGAAGTAATTGCTGTGCTTACTGCGAAAATCTAGCTTCTCCTCCTTTTATCGAAACAAGCAAACTTGCAACCGCACTCCATTGCATACTAAATAGCGAGACGTCTGTATCCAAACTACACCGCTTTTAGAAAAAGCTCATTGCCATACTCTGCAGTCGTCCAGAATTACGGGCGCTATCTACCCTAGCGCTCTATTTGAGTATTGACCCGGTGAATTGTCGGAGTTGTAAAGTAGCGTAAGAAGTTTCATATTATGACTGTAGAACTAGAGAGCATCATACACTGGGAGAAGTTAAAGCCTTTCTTTACCTCGACTCAGCAGCAATCGAATCCAGCAAGCGAAGTTCACCAACGTGAGATACATTTGTTGAAACACGTCCAGCAACCCTACAAAAGAGAGTTGACCGTAACGTACGAAGTCGAGCTCGCCAAATTTCATCTTCGCCTCTTCTGACTGTGAGCGCGACCAGAGCTCTGACTTAACGGCCGTAACACTGAAATGAACACAATCAGAACTCAAAACAATACGCACACACGGTTCGCGCAATGGCCGAGCTAAACGCGAACGAGCGAAATTGTTATTTCCAACTGAGTTGAAACGAGCCGTCTCTCCCCCTTCTCTCTCTCCCTCTCAAACACACACACGCAAACACACACGTACACGTTATGTTTTGCGTAAGGCACTTACAAGCTCTTATGATCGTCGTTAAACCTTTTGTCTACCTGTTTTGACGGAACGCGATGGGCCGCCGTGAAGTAAAGCATGGGCATGATGAAACTGGAAACTTTCCGCGAAAATTACGCAACAGCTATTTTCTGGACGTGGGCTTTTAAACCGACGCGCATGTGCTCTACTTTGTTTTCATTTAACCTCTGCGCGAGTAAAGCTGACGTAATACGATTCGGGTTCGTATCACTACCTCTACGGCAAGCGTTTGCTTTTGAGATGCCAGCATCGCCATTGTTGAAGAAGAGCTTGCGAATCCAGCTTCAAGTTGCTGTTGATGTAGCTCGTAACCGATTTTTAAGTTTCACTAACGAAAGGTTGTGATCTCTCAGACTCTATTAAGCGGCTCATTACAGAACCTTGTAAACTCGCGTTTGGCCGTTATCCCGTCAAAGCGTGGCTAGCACCCTGGGACAATGACGAGAGAAGAGCATATTTCAGGCCATAAGATGGAGCTATCTCAGAGTGTATGGAGGTTTTTGAGAATTTAACGGCCACTTTTAAGTTATAGCCTTCAATATGAAGATTTTGACTTTCAAATATATTAAAGTGTTGCAGTGTAGCAAGCTAATACTGAGAGACGAAATTATGCAAAAACAATTTGATGCTTCATTTCTAGTTTATTCACTATTTGTGTTCAATAAAGGCATCTCAAATAGTTTAATAAGACTTTATATTCTTAGAATAAAGGCCTGTCTTGTGCACAAACATTGAGATAGATTCTTTAATTGCCAGATATTATAATATTCTAATTTTCATTGCGTCTCAGCTAAATACTTAAATATCGATTACGCATACCATTAGTGTAATTAAGCGTTTAAAATGAAACAGATATAGTATGATTTATTTACAATAAAATAGTATTTATTTTTGCATATCCTTATATTGCGGTTATTTTTATTTTAATGTTTATATTATTTTAATAATTAAATTAAAAGAGCGACGTTTTTATGTATTATAATGTTATTAAAATATTGGAGTAGGTAGTCTTTCTACACTACTGTTGCCTTTTTGTTTGAAAATATGATTATTTCATCGCAGAGTAATTTTTAGGGGAACGAGAGGATGTCATTCGCTCTCACCTCTGGAGAGTCGTAGTCCGAAGTCATTCTAGATTTATTCAGAGAGCCGGCCATCGACAGCCTTGCCGACATCATCAGTGTGTAAATAATATAAATAAAATACAAAACATTTTTTTAAATTTTATTTAGCTCTTTGAATAAGTTTAGAAACTTCAAGAAGGTGAATTCAGTGATTTCATCATTTAATTACGTCAGAAGTTGTATAAAGTATTGGATTATTGGATAAAGTATCCAACGTTGATATAAAAAATCAAATGGTTATTAATATTGATGTAATGTATGTAGTTGATGCTAAATTATTGAGATGGTACGGTCATATCCAAAGGTCGAAAAGTAAATGACATAATAGCATTTTTAAATGATTACCTCAAGAAAGGAGAAAAATTGCAGACCAAGAATAACGTGGGAAAATGAAATATAAAAAACGAAATTATCAACACGAAGACTAGGAAGATCGAAGGACCGATTGAAAGAGATTTGTGGGTCTGGAATGGGTGGGTAAGACTGGAATGGGAGATGCAGCGTCAGCTGTAAAGAAGCTTTCTAACACTACTACTAATCAGCAATTTCACAATTCTGGAGAGTTGACATGTCCGGCGACTCGACATCCGTCGCCACTTCACTTACAAGACTCCCCCGTTTATTCTAAGGCGCCTCACTGTTCTCTTGTTCGGTTTGGTAAAAATTGGTCTCAGCAATTGTTGCTTCTTGCTTTCGTATTGGACTCAGTAATTGTCTTGTCTTATCGTTGCTTCTTGCTTTCGTTTTTGAGGTGAATTACTTCAAGTTGGCAATTGTTTAACTTTAATTAATAATATAATAAATAGCTTAATTTTAAATTTTCATTTAGCAAAACTCGACACTTTACTATTGGATAATGTTTGGCATATCATGCAATAAGTGTTCGCATTTCGTAAATACCTACACAACGAGACCCACAAATCTCTTTCATTTGGGGACTTACGACTAATTTATCACTCGTGCAAAGATAACGTTACGAAACTTATCCCTGGCCGCTGGATGACATAAGCGACAACATGCAACATATAATACGATTAGTAGTCAAAGATAGTTTACGTTTAGAATACATTCTCTTCTCACTGTCCCAATTTGAAGATGTGGAATATAAGGAAATATTTGTGGACAGCAAAAGCACTAAAACTGACGGGACCCCTTATGATGGCCTTTTATTAAAGACGTCACGTTACAATCGACCGATTTCTATCTTGAAGAAATCGTCGTGTACTAATAAAAATCTTCGTATCAATATGCAAATATATAACATCAATATACAATAATCAAAATATACTACGTATCAATAGAATTTACCATTTTCATTCCCAATTATGTGGGTTCAAATGCACATTTTATTATCAGATAAAGAGGCTTGATTTAAGCACATTTTTGAAATTAAAGAATAATATTTTCTCATAATTACAAACTTTCACGTCCATGAAAACTGAACGCCATAAATAACCAAACTGAGAGATCAGTATACGCTCTTTTTCTTAATTACGTACGGCTGAAGAGAAAAAACGAGACAAATAATATTGCGTTTAATTACATTTTAGTGGAGCAAAGAGTGCAACAAATAAATCGAACAAACTGTTGGTTGTTACCTATTTAAAACGTGCACTTCCACCGTCTGTGTAAAACACATGTCACCTTCTGATGTAAACATAACAGTGAGCAAAAAACAGCATACATCACCACGGTGATATGGAAACTTCGCTTGTAAGGGCATTCGCGGTAGAGAGAACATTTCCAACATCCTCTATTTCGTACGTAATGTGAACGTTGTTTAATTACCCAATATAATTAATTAAAACATGGTACGCCGTTTTACACGATGTTCCAGATAAATAATGAAACATTTATTATACTTTATGAGGAGTAGAATTTAAAACGTACCATATGACTTGAAATTAAAACTATCGACGTATTATAATTTTGAATATATGAAAGAATAGGGAGGGCAACAATTTAAATTACTTCATATAAATTATCAATTTTTATAGTGAATAAATTAAAATATTTTAATACAATCATCTATTCAAATAAAAAGTGTTTTTCATTTTCTTCAAAATTTCTTCAAATTGAGTCGTTTTGTTTTTTGGTTTCATGCCCCTTTTTCATGGACGTGTTGATTAATGAAATATTCCGTAGCAATTTCTTTGTAACACTTATCGAGCAGTTTCCATTATCTTCATTAATTTTCTATCCAAAATAGCACATAACAAACTAATTAATCTTCTGAAATATTCCCCAAACTCCAACCAATCCGTAATATTCAATATAATTCATATTCCTCTCACCTGCATCAATCCTACCACCTACACTGATTTTACACTACCCTTGTCAACCACAATACCCATGCCCCATCCACAACATCCGAGTCGTCCACCCTACCAACATCACTTACATCGTCCACACGTATCGCATCATCCACAACCAAACAGTTCAATTTCTGCGCACTGCCGCTACCTTCCAGTGACGTCACCATCTCCTCATTCACTAACCACCTCTTCCAACCTTCTTCATCGACCCCCACCTCCGTCAGCCCTCCGCCTCCGCTAACAAACCCGACTCGAACGCCGACACGACTCTCCCCCTCCCACCAAACTTTCTCCTAACCAGCGCCGAATGAAGGGCAGCCAACCGCAGCAAACAAGGCGACAGGGCCCGCCGCAGCCGCTACGCCGCCCAATTCGCAAAAGCATTGATCGCGCGGACCGCGACGTGACGCCGGCCGTCGCGGCGGCAAACAGTCTTCCACGCTCGCCGCCACGTCCCAGGCACCACCGTCACCGCAAGACTCCGACACCAACGTCACCGCTGACACCAACGTCCCCACAAGCACCTAATGTTCCGTAGAAACCAACATCCACGCAGATACCAACGTCCCCACAGACACCAACGTCACCACTGGCATAAAAGTCCCCGCAGGCACCAATGTCCTCGCAGACACCAATGTCCCAAAGACACAAACGGCCCCGCCGACACAAAATTTCCGCCGATATCAACGTCCCCGCCAACACCAACGAACCCGTCGACTCAAACGTCCCCGTCGAGACCACCTTCTCGCCGACATCAACGTCTTCGCTGACACCAACCTCCCCCGCCGACACCAACGTCCCCGCCGACACCAACGTCCCCGCCGACACCAACGTCTTCGCTGACACCAACCTCCCCCGCCGACACCAACGTCCCCGCCAACACCAACGTCTCCGCCGACACCAACGTCCCCGCCGACACCAACGCACTAACTCACCGGAAGCACCCTCAATCTCGCGGCCGATGCTGAGGTTGCCACCTACAGCGGTATTTCCGCCATCGACATTACACCCGACACCGATATAGCCGCTTACGTCAGATACACAGCGGTAATAGCGCCTGTCTTGAAGGATTCTTGGTTTCAGTACCACTTTCAGTTCGAGCTTCCTAACTTTCCATCTTTCCTCCATCTAACAAGGCGTTAGTGCTCCATCTTTTACACGTCAGAAACCGTCGTTGTACTCGTAATCATGGAAAATAGCTCCAAAACTGTTTCCCTCTCTTTCAGGAGCTTCCGCCAATTGCGGAAAATGTTTGATCATGTCGCATGGTTCACAGTTGACATACGTGAAAAAAATTAAGAATAGTCCAAATGAAATTAAATTTAGCTGTCACTCTTTAACTTTCATTTCGAAGCGTTTCCCCTTCTCCACACATTAGATTATCTTTCCTAAAGCTACTGAATTTTTCATTTTCCAAATGTTCGCCAAGACATTCAACATGAGACTCGCAACTCAACGCTTCACCCCGCGATGGACAAGGATGTGGCCAGGAGACGTCTTTCAGAACCGCTGCCCCTGCCTCCCCACCTTCTCCGTCCTTGTCACCGCCCCCGCCGTCGCCCTCGCAGCCGCCTGTGCCGCCCCCTAGCGCCTCAGCCGCCAGCACGGTCACTGCCACCCTCGTCGCCGCCGCCGTCTTCGATTTCCGATTTGTTTGGCGCCGGCGGGCCCCCGCGTCTGAAGAGCTCTTGATTCGGAGGCCCCCACGATTTGCCACGCCCCCTCCGCCCCCCCTCTTCCCCCTGCGCCAACCACCCTCCTCTCGCCGCCAGATGTCTCGCGAAGATGTCGCTCTGTGAACCTCGCCCCGACGAGCAGGCGAGAAAGATGTGACTTTTGGAAAATGGGAGAAAATGCGATAGCTGCTGGGGAGGATTCTGAAGAGGGGGAAAATTGTCGAGAATGTCAAAGTTGAAGCGTATCCATGCTCAACACCGTTTCTATTCAGACCACTAGCACACCATTCTCATTCAGTGAGCCTACACACAGATCGATATATGTATTTGGCGAAAATTGTAGCGTAGTCTTGCCTGAGTTACGTCATTGTATTCTGAGGAAATATCTGAGGTCAATTAGATTGCAGAAAAAATTATACTGATGGTATGTTATTTTCTGGTATACCTATAAGTGAATTTGTTACAATTGGAATGTAACACAGAACATAAATACTACTATTGTGATTACTTCAAATTTTAGTACAAATTCTTTTGGGCTACCAATAATCAAACTCAGCGTAGTTTTAATACAAAATATTACTCATATTTAAAAAAATAATTATAAAAATTCTTTGGGAAATACGAATTGTGATTATTCTATATTACATTGCCAAATAAATAGTATAAAATAAATTAACGACAGATGAACACCTTTAGGCAAAGTGTGATTACTTCGTTAAGTTTTGCATTGAATATAACAACGGTCGGGATGAGCTAGAAGTGTCAATGTAATCGAAGTAAATGGAGAGGTTTTGTGGATGTTGTTTTTGCAAATTTCCTCAAGTACAAATAATAAGTGAAGTGAGTTTGTATCTGCTATTTTCGACACTAGGATATGTTATACGTAGCAAAGCAATACTCTTTGACTTATATGTACAGGTTCAGGTTCAGTCGAATGTTAAAAATATCGTATCAAAGTGCTTGTTATTTTTAAGTAGTATCATGAAATTAATTAAGTGATACTACTTATATTGTCACATCAGAAGAATTTGTGCTTCAAAATATCCTGCTATTTTGCTCCAGAGTGCAATATACTCCGAAATATGTGAATAATTAGTCCGTAAATACACAATACTTTGCTTCAATTCAATATTTATTTGGTCCCAGCAAATTTATTCCACAGTTGAACCCCTCCCGCCATTGGTGTTCTACGGACAGCGTATGGCATTACCAAGCAACTGTTAGTCAATTTTAGAGAATATGAACTTTTAAATCACAGCAAATAATATCAAATGAGATAGTACTTATGTGGTTATTCTTCCAAATCTTCATTATATTTTCATTTTCATTATATATATTTTTATTTGTTTCTAATCTTTCAATCGGAATTATTAGGCGTTACTAGGCGAAAAAAGAATTACATCATTTCACTTTAAGGAAGTTCGATCTATAATCAACAGTTTTTACGATGTCTTACTTAATATGTTCTATTTAAGAAGTTAAGGGTTCTTACTCCGTTTGGATCTAAATACGTGTATATGCTTTGTATCTACGTCATCTAATAGTATTTCTTATAGAAGGTCAATAAATAATATAATTACAACTTGTGCGAAGTAAATTAATTTCGATAATGATGTTATTGTGTTTTGCGACAAACGTTATTAAAATTACAATTTAATGAACAAATTAAATTTAATGAAAGTGCTAGGGTTTAGGGACGCAATTATATGTTGTCGATTATTTGCTGCATTAATTTTATTTTTAAATGCATCCAATCCTGAAACGTTTAGTACATGATTACAATACACATGTTGCAGTAAAACTAAAAATTCTTTGGTCAGAGTTCAAACTTAAAATATCTGAACAGGCTCCTACGAACATATTTTAACAGCTTTCGGCGATTTTTTGTCGAAAGAAGAATATTTAGTGCTCCAGTACTACAGAGGAAACTGTGCGGGTCATTGCGCGGAAAATTGTGTGTATATGTTAAAAGTACGGAGTTTTTTTATTCTCAAATATTTACATTGTGGCATCACATAAAGCAGGACATTAAAGCTCATTCCCATGTTCACATCCGACCACAGACACGCTCATCCCGCGGTAAAGAGGGTGAGAGTGTTGGAAAGGATGGGTATGGATGGGAAGGTGAGAGTGAATTGGATTAGGAAAATTGAAGCGAGATGGAGCAAAGACGTGACAGAGGAGCGGGAACGAGGACAACGGAAAAAAAGTGTGATGAGAAACGGATCTAGGTTGGAATGACTTCGAGGATGAGGAGAGATGATGTAATGGAAATAGGCGGGCGACAAGAGATTCACCAAGATTAGGGATGAAATCTCGGAAGCGAGATGTGAAAATGACGAGAAATGAGTAATGGCGAGAAGTGATAAAGTGAGAGAAGCGAGTTATCTCACTTTATCTCTCTGCAGAGAGACGTGGAAAGCGGAGATTCAGATAGATAACATATGCAGAGTAAACTTTCAGGTCGAGCAGGTCGAGATGTAGTGGAGTGGACAAGCAATGGTGGTAGTAGTGGTAGTAGTACTAGTAGCAGTGGTAGTAGTAGTAGTAGTAGTAGTAGTAGTAGTAGTAGTAGTAGGAGGAGGAGGAGGAGGAGGAGGAGGAGCAGCAGCAACAGCAACAACAACAGTAGGTATAAAGGAGAGGAGTGTAAAGAGATAAATTTAAAGGGCAGATGGTAAAGGGAAGAGGATGTAAAGAAGAGAGGGTGTAAAGAGGACAGGGTGTGAATGGGAGAGGAAATTAAAGGTAGGGGGTGATGAAGAGGCGGAGGGTGAAGAAGAGAAGGTGTAAAGAGGAGAGGGAGAATGGCGGGGGGATTAGAGGGATGAAGGTGTGAAGAGGATAGGGCGTAAAGGGGAGAGAACATAAGTGGAGAGTGTAAAGGGAAGTGGGCACAAAGGAGAGAAGATGTAAATTAGTGCGCGCGCGCGTGTGTGTGTGGTGTGTGCGTGAAAAGGAGTGGTATAAAGGAGGGGGAGGAAGAACTCAAAGAAAGAGAGTCGAAAGGAAGGGATTCAAAGGAAGGAAGTCCAAAGGAAGAAGAGTCGAATGAGAGCCGAAAGGAAGAGATCTCAAAGGTAGAGAATCGAACGGAACAAGAGTCGAACGTCAGAAGGACCCAACAGAAGAAGAGGCCAACGGAACACGTGTCCAACGGAACACGTGTCCAACGGGGCAAGAGTCCAACGGGGCAAGAGTCCAAAGGGGCAAGAGTCCAA